>VZRV01009656.1:334480-417861 GCA_013398115.1 Falcunculus frontatus
CCGCGGCACCCCGGGGCCGCCGCCGCCGCCGCGCGTGCGCAGGGACGGGACACCGGGGAGGTGATTCCCCCCTCTGCGCGCGCGCCTCGCCACGCGTGCGCAGGGGGGCGGCGGTGCGTGTGCTGCGCAGGCGCGGTGGGCGCGCGCCTCCCTGACCTCGGCTCACCTCGCCTCACCTCACCCCGCGCCCGGAGGAAATGGCGGCGGCGCGGAGCCACAGGGGCCGCCGGGCGGGCAGCCGGGCTGCGGGCCGGGGAGCGGGCACCGTGCTGCAGGCGCAGAGTCTCCAGCCGAGCCCGCGGAACGGGCTCCGCTGAACGGAGACCCTTCTCCACCCGTTCCGGCACGGTGAACCCGGCACGGAACGCGGTCACGCGCGCATTCCCAAAGCGGAGCAAGCGGCATCCCGGGTGCTCTCCGGGAAATGCCTCCCGAGCTATTTAGAGATTCAAGGAACCCGTCCCAGCGGTGGTCCGTGGTTTCTTCTTTCCTGTGCATAAACCGGTGGGACTTCCCAGAGCGGCAGAGAACAGACGTGTCTGTCTCAGCCCTTTTGTGTATACGAGGTTTTTAATACCATTCGATAAATACGCGGCCACTATTTAAACATAAATAAACCAGACATAAAGATAAACTATTTAAACATAAATAAACAATGTTCTGTAGCAGAACATTGCGGCAAGCCGTTTTCTGTAAAATAAAACACTTGGGGGTAATACTCTGTAAGTAATCCAAATTTTTTGTCTCAGTTACAAGGATTTTATTTTTCAGTTGATACCTGAATAGCAATATATGTAAAAGTATCTACAGAAGTTTAATTCGTGGTTGTATCTAGAATGAAATAAAGAACTTGACTGCAAATTGTGGATTTCCTTTCTGGATTACTTTTCAGGTAGTTCAGTTTCCCAGTTTGATTCACAATTGTGATCAAAGTCTTATGCAAAGATACTGTAGGGACAGGAGCTTCTTCACCACTAATGCTCCCAAAGAGCTAACCATGAGCTTTTCCACTGGAAGAATTCTAAAAAGCACTAATAAAAACACTTATTTTTGTTACTGATTCATAATACTCTAATTCTAGCTTTCAGTCAAGGAAAATGTGACAAAAGGAAAACTAATAATAATATTACTCGTATGAAGGATAAAGCTCTTATGATGAAATGTAATAGAGATAATAGGGTACAGCAGGAATGGAACATCCAGGAGAAAGTGCTGGAATATTTTCAAATGCGTAATTACCAGAACTAGAATATGGCAAAGAAACCAGAGGCTAAAAATAACATCAGGCTGTATCTATCAAATTTGCCAGAAGATCTTTAGTAACCAGTGATAATTCTTCAGAAAAAGTAAGAGATGCTGCATTATCTCTTCACACCTTGCATGAATGGGAGCATAACACCTACTTACTGCAATATTGCAGTGACAAATTATCCTTTGACGAGATCAAAGTAGGCAACACAGCTGTGGAGATGACACACATTTGCATTTTCTGCCAAAGCTGTGGCCTAAGCAAGGTCATTTTAAAAATGTTACTTCTCTTTTGGAAGTATTTTATAGGATTCTGAAGGAATAGGACTGCTTAGAGGTGGTGTGGTGGTTTTATGAAGCTGTTCTCCTAGAAATACTATTACTCTGCTCTTGTCATCAGTGTGAGTTTGCTGTATAATGATAGTTCTGTTTCACTCACATGGGCTGTGTGAAACATAACTTTTAAACAATGCCAAATTAGGAGCAACAGATCTTTTATGAGTTGGTAAATGATGGGACTGGATTGGGCTGGAAATGCAGAAATTTCCAGTGCACTTCCATTAACTATAGCCATGTTTCCTACAGAAATGCCATCACCACCCTGCACGTGATACACTTCAGAGCCACGGAACAACCACCTGCTCAGTGTGTTCCTTTTTGATCCACAATGGCCTATTCAAAAGAGGATCTTTTTGAGGAAACTGATTTTGAAACTAAATTTCACATCACTCTAGAATACTAAAATGAGCGGATGTTGACTTGAAAGCCTGTCACCGTCCACATAATCCTTGTAAAGTAAGGTTGGCTAACATTCTTGGAACGTTTTCTTCCAAACAGTGTAACTGACTCAGCACGATAAACATCTGGTTTTAAGGTGCAGATTACCTTGAGTTTTGCTGCTGCTTTGTCACATCTGATGGCTGTAATTACAACCATGTGGTCACTTTGCTTGGACAAAGACAGGGTCACCAAAGGGGAGGTTTGGCTCTTTTCCTGTCGCATCTGCTTCCACTGTCACACACTGTGCCTGTGTCCCTTGCAGCAGCCACAGTAACGGGAGGGAGGCTCGCTGCTGAGAGGAAGCAATGATAATTTTATAGCAGCCAGCTTTGATACATGAAGTGACGGTGAAATCATATCTAAAGTCCCTGGTGACCTATTTACATGTAAAACTACTAGCTAGTGTTCTAGTTTGAAGTGGCAGATAACGGCAGATAAGCCATTGTATCTGAAATGCATCTACTAGTTATCTCTTTGAATCTGCAAAAGAGAAGCTTCCAGAAGTGGTATCTGCCAGTAGGTGTCTACCAATAGGCTTACCAAAAGAGTAAAAAAACATATTTGAACTAACTTATGTCAGAACAGATAATCTTAATTAAAATTTTCTCAAGCAGTACAAGGTTTCATCACATCAGTGTTTTTTGTGTTGTTCAACTTCTGCTGTAAAAACAAGTTACAATTTATTCTGAAAATCGCAATAAATTCTCACAAGAGAAAAAGGAACTGACTTTTAATAAAGACCAAGATACATCTCAACAACAAAAAAAATTAGAGCCAAGCCAACTTTATCTCAGTAAAATATCTAACCATGAAATTGCAAAATACCTGTGCTTAGGCAATATTCTTACCACAGAATTACCACATACATTCTATGCAAAATCTTTGCTTTTTGCAAACCTTTTTTTTGCTTTCAAAAATAATCGAATAGCTTTTCAACCTTTAAAGAGCGGCCTTTAGATCTAATGATTACAAACAACATAAAAATGTTCCATAATGTGAATTATTTAAAAGTGATGCCCGAAAGATAGGCTGGAAATAAATCCCCATAGACCGATGTCTATAGAGCAGGTATTTGTTTATTGCAGCGCCGGTGGTGAGGGGGATTTCTCCTCCTAACTCACCCGCCTTTGTTAAGTGCGGTGATTTATTTATACAGTAAAAATTTGCTTAATGTTGCTATGTCATTACAGCATCATCACATACGCGCTGGAACTAATTTACATAGCATGATCTCATGGTTATTAGATAATTCTTTGCACTGCGCATGCACTTCCCCAATTCGGGGGTCTTCGGGGGTCTTTGATGAAGGCTTCTAAAGTCTTCTTCACACTTGAACTTTTCAACTTTGTCTTCGAGGCACGTGCAGTTGTGATGGCCTTTAGTCTATCTGGTCTTAACCAGTTTAAATTCTTGGTCTTGTGGATAATTGGCTTGGTTTGCCAATTTCTCATTAGTACTACACTTACTTATCTCTAAAGTACACCTGGTAAGTTTTTTATCTCTTTTCTTTTTCTCTATTCTGCGTATAAGTAACTAGTTAACTATATACTAGCTATTACATTGTATAAGAAGTTATTCATATTAGATTATATGGATATTAAAAGTTATGATTCAGATTATAACCATCAGGTTATGGGTATAGAAACTATGATTTAGGTTATAAGCATCAGGTTATAGGTATCAGGTTATATTAATATTCTTCAAGTTATATTGATAAAAGTAATGATTTGGGTTATATTAATATTAAGGTTACATAGATATCTTATGACTCAAGCTGTATAAGCACTTTGTTGTTGTGATCTGAGTTACATAGACATCAAAAGTATTTCTCATATCTTCTGCTTTCAGATATATTCTGCCATGTTCAGCTATTCCAATGAACCTGCCTTGTATTTCATCAGTTTATATACAAGTTTGCATAACTGAGACTTTTCCCGATGGGCTTTTGCTTTGTTCAAGTCAAAGGGGAAATAAAGGTAGAATAATACTGTTAGACCACTTCCACTGAGAAAAGAATCTTCAAACAAACAGTGGCCACCACTTTCCCAGTTAAATTCAGAGATCTCAGTAAGGTTACATACATGGTGATGAGCATGCACAGCAAAATAAATCTTTCAGGTATTTGAACAAAAGTGAACGATTAACTCTCACAAAGTGAATTAACAAATCAAGGAGGTCAGATGTTCTGTGATTCCATTGCCTCCAAACAATTGCTATTTCATTAGTATCCCGTATTAATTTTTCTAGGTATTGTTTTTTAATTAACAGTTCGATTCTTTGTATTGAAGTATTCTACATCTTACACAAGAATGTAATTACCTTGACCAATAAAGATGAATTATAGCCCAAACATCCTCTGGAGCATTTGTAAACTTCTTTTGCATACTGCTTTCCACAGTATGCAAAAGCTGACTTCTCTTAGCTTCCCATACTTTTGTCTCCTCTGAAGACATTTCCACTCCTGCAAGCGTTGCTGCCTAATTAGACAGTAAGTGTTGCGGTGGCTAAGCCCACATTACACCCCCGATGTTGATACTAAATGGTCTCTCCCCACGTCACTGTGCCAGAAAGTTCTCCTTCTCTCGGTACCCCGCTGGCCCCTGGTCCTCTCTCCCCTCGCCTCCCCTCTTCCATTGGCCCCTGTTATGGCAATTAACCTCCGCCTCCCTCCCCCCCCAGCCCTCAGTTACTGATGCTCTGCCCGCCCCTGGGACCCCTCAGGGTAAAAACCACGCTCGTGGGATTATTCTGGGTTCTTTGCCTCTGTTTCCCTTTCGAGTGCAGTTGTCCTCGGTCCGTGGTGCGGACCCAATAAACGCCTCGGAATTATACTCAAAGAATCCCTGCTGCCCCTTCGTCTCCGGAACGCGCTGAGACTTTGTGTGTGAGTGGCTGCTTGTGTCCACCCGCAGGGGTGAGGCTGGCTGCTTGTGTGGGTGCTGGCGAGGCACCGCCAAAGCGGCTCCACGAGGGACACTGCGGGAAAAACGCGGCATCGGTCCATCAACCCCACACACCGCGTTAAGAAAAAAAAATAATAAGCATCTTTGGAACATTTTACATATATTTCAAAATAATATCTAGTGCATCTCAATTACTTAAATTATTAGAGTAACGCTTGAGCTTGAGGTCTCATAATATTAGAGCTAGAAAGGCTTCTATGCCAATCTTTATTCAATAATATAATATTAAAATAAATTTTCTTAATTAATCAGTATCAGATTTGGGAAACTTGAGTAACAAAAATTGTACAAGCATTTATCATTTGAGATGAAGCAAGAAAACATTAGAGCAAGTACTAAATATTTGTGTGATTGTGAAAATGATATTAGTTTAAGGAGGAATTACGGTACTTATACTAGTATTTACCAGACAGTTTTAAAATAATGAATGAAAACTGAAATGTAAAATCAGTAGATGGCAGTCTTCATCTATAAAAATACTTGCAAGGTAGAAAAGGAAAATGCTTTACTGAAATTTGTTGAACTAAAAGCAGCTATTAATTACATTAACTGAAAGCCACTGTAGAATTGCTTTTCACAAAAAAAAAAATGTACAATGTTATTATACTCTAGCAACAATAGATGATAGTTTTGATTCACAACTTCCATATTTATATTTATATGGATTATTTTCTTCCTCTGAGAGTACAGCACTAGATACACAGTGTTAGTCCAAGAATTATTTTAGTAATTTTAACAATGCAACAGCAGTAAGTACAGGTAGAATCTAGACAGAGGAAATGTTTTGATCACATTAGTGTTTTTATTTTGTGTAAACTGCGTGTCTCATTTTTCTTAGTTAAAATACAATGCTGTGCAGAGCTCAGCAGAGTACCTTGTAAAATATGTACAAAAATATACATGTAAATGTCCGGTATAGCAATAATTGCTAAAGTCTTGGTATAAGGTGCCAAAATTTTCTGAACTCAAATTCATAAACATTGACTCTGTACAGTATTGTAAGATGAAAAGTGTAGTCCTGTTAAATAGTTGAATAATGTTGATTGTGTCACAGTTATGCCTAAGAGCAGTGTGCTGTATATCACAGAATTCCAGAACTGCAGCATGGCTGGGCTTGGAAGGGAGGTCAAATGATTGAACCCTCCTGCTCAGATAGCATCAGCCTTGAGCAGGCTGTCCAGAGCCATGTCCAGACAGCTTCTGAACATCACCAAGGAAGAAGACTATGAAACATTTCGGTGCTTGGTCACCCTCACAGTAAAAAAGTGTTTCCTGATATTCAGAGGGAACCTTCAGCCTTTCTGCTTGTGCCCACTGCCTCTGGCTGTGTCACAGGGCACCACTGGAAACACCTTCACTCTGTTTGCCTTATACCCTCCATTCAGGTATTTATAGATACTGATTTGGTCTCCCCTGAGCCTTCTTTCAATATAAACTTCAAATGAACATTTTCATGAAGTAAGAAATAGAAAAGCCATTAAAATCTACCTTGAATAAGAGGCAAACCAAACACAATAGCTGTTTATTAGGGATCTACAGCTGGCTTTTAAAACCACACAAGTTTATTGACTGGAGCATCTCTCTTACAAGAAAAGGCTGAGGGAATGGGCCTGTTCAGCCTCAAGAGGAGAAAACTGATGGGGGCCTCGTCAATGTCTATAAATATCTGCAGGGAGGATATCAGAGGATGGATCCAGGTTCTTCTCAGGGGTGCCGAGCAATAGCAGAAGAGACAATGGGCAGAAACTGATGCACAGGAAGTTCCACTTGAATATGAGGAAGGACTTCTTTACTGTGTGGGTGGCCATGCACTGGAACAGGTTGCCCAGAGAGGCTTTACTATCTCACTGGAGATAGTAAAGAACTGTCGGGATGCAATCCTGTGCCATGTGCTCTGGGATGACCCTGCTCAAGCAGGGGTTTTGGACGGGATGACCCACTGTGGTCCCTCACAGCCCGACCCATTCTGTGATTCTATGGTTCTGCAGCTACCACCATTACAGCACAGAAATTGTAATGTATGATATAGTGAAACTATAGTAATTACTATAGTAATTAATAATAAATTGCATTTTTATTACAGTAATATATTTGGAAATCATATTTTACCAGAAATGAGTGCTACACCAGAAGCAGAAATGTATTTTGCTCATAATAGCCAAATTAATTATATAATCAATTAAAAATTCTGAACATTTTGATTCCAGCATTAAAATACAGTTTTATTCTTTAATGGCATGCCATCTTCATATAGGTGGCATGTACCCCACATGCAAATCTTTCAGTTTTTCTTTTGGAGGAAGAATTTCAAAATCTCTCGATGTGTCATTCCATTCAGTATCCCTGACCCAAGTCCCTCATGGTGCTAAGCCTCAGCTGCTGCCTGCCCTGGCCAGCTCGGGGCTGGGGTGACCCTCGGTGCCTCCTATGTGGCTGCCCCAGGGCACTGCCTCCCCTCACACGTGCCGAAGGAGGCATGAGGGCAGCCCTGGCCACCCAGCCCGTCCTCTATAGGCTACTGCTGAGAAAACTTAAAACTATGCCAGAAGAAAAGGAAAAAAACGCAAAGCCAGCAAACAGAAGATTAACAAAATCCAAATGAACCAACTGTCAGAGAGTGACCCGCTCCAGGTGGTGGTTTGGGGTGACCAAAGGTGGCCGCCCTGCTCCCTGCCCTGCCTGTCAGCTGTGGGCTGCTCACATCCTGCCTGCTGGAGTGGGAGCTGTCAGCCCTGTGGTGTAAGGCACTTCTGGGAAAAGCTTAAAACAAATAACCTAGTTTAATACAATACAGTGTAAAAGGCATTTTGCAGCAGGCCCTGCACTAGCTCTGAGCAGGGGTCATATGTAACTGGATGCTCTGTTCACAAAAAATTGTGCCATTTCAACTGGAGACACAGTGAACTGCAGAGCAAAAACAACTGGGCAGGAAGAAGAAAAGGCCTTCTCAATTTGGCTTCCTCTGAGGCCATAATTTTTCGAGCTACTTTCTGAAGTTTCATTGCTCATCCAAAATTGCAGAAGCAGGAGTAGTAATGCTGAGGCCAATTCAAACCATGACCAGCCAATACAATGTTAAAAACTTTAGTCCACTTCTAAACTGAACCATAGAAGCACAGAATGGTTTGTGTTGGAAGGGACCTTAAAGATCATCTATTTCGGAATGATTAGTTACTTTCAATATAATTACAACCTCAACAACATCATAGAACACAATTCTGATGTGAAAATAAACTCAGACAGAGAAGCTAGGAAGATTGTGCGGCTGACTTGTGCTTCTGAGTAGTTTCTTTCAGTCTCCGTCAAAAGCAGTTGAGTTGTCAAGCAAATTGTAATCCCAGCTGCAATTAAGTTTTCTTCTGAATGAGAACCATAGTGCATCTGTGTTCTTAATAGCTAAAAATAGATGCCATTGTATTTTAGTTGAATTAAAGTCATTATGTTTCTTCAAAACATGCAACTTGTTCCTTTTATTCAGGGAAAAGGAATTCTCATCTTTTTTTTTCAGCCAGTGAAACACACAAATCGCAATGTATTCTGGAAAAAATGTGGTAGTCTATATTGCAAACATTCTCATTATTAACAACTCTCTGGCTGAGGGCCTTTATTTAGAAGGGAAAATTTGCTTAACAGTGTTGTTAGAGGCAATGTCTGTTGCATGCAAACACTGACTCTTACATATGGTTGTAAACACCATAACACTAGGAAACAAATAATTTTAATATGCTTTTAATATGATCAAGAAAGTAAAGAACTTCTTAACAGAATCCGGTTTAAGAACATTTACATTCAAGTGATTTCTAATTGTACATTAATAAGGAATAATTATTGTAAGGAAAACAGTATGTCTATGTACTCAGAATTCCTGCAGTTATAGTTCTAAGTCGGGAATCTAAAATCCTGAAAAATAAGATAAAACATTAGCTGTTGATATAGCTCTAAGTTGGATATAACACTTAAAATATGATGGCAGTATAAAATACATTAGAAAAGAGAGCACGGTAATATTGGTCTACATTTTTATATCTTTCCAAATAGTTGAATGCACTGAAATTAAATCCTGAAGTTTGGACTTAGTTTCAGCGTGAGTTTTTTATCTTTGTAAGATTAGGGGATTACCTTCAGGATGTCAGTTTACTTCTCAGCATTCATTTGACAGGTAGTTGACTCAGTTCTTTCTTAGATATACTTATCATCATCAGTACTTTCCAAATTGTTTACAAACATGGAATATTTTCCATTTCTTGCTGCCTGAAACACCTCTGTGCTCTCTGTTCTGGGAACTGAGTACCTACAGCTTCTATTCACTTCATCTGAAGATAAGTGCATTTAACACATCTGGGAGAAGTTTGTGGGTGGAAATCTAAGTCGATTACACAGTTAAAGGCTTTCTGAGACAACTTCTCAACAAAAATACTGTGGTCTATTTGGATAAAAATGAACTCATTTACATGTAGATCGTGATTAAAAGTATTAAGTAAATACCTCCTTAGTGAAAATCCACTGATCTCCTTCCATTACGTGGCTGAAAGACAAATATTTAATAAGTGCTCTATAAAACTGACAGAATTTAGTAACAAAGCCGCAAACAACTTGGTGTGTATAGAAATTGGTACATTCCTCAATAGTGTCATTGTGATTATCATCAAAGATAGACCTGACATAAGTTGTTGTTTAATCTGTATCTACCTCTGGAGGAGAATTATACACTAAAATTTACTGCATATCAATTGAAGAACGAATTGTCTGTCTTGTATGATTTTCTAAGGGGAGAAAGATGTAAGCAGTCACTTCAAGAGATTATTAATCCTTATTCTTTTTGCATTTTCTTAAAATGTGCTTTCTGATTGTTGTTGTTATTGTATTATAAGTGTTCTTGCTAACAAACAAATACATGTCACTCTCAATGATTTTCTTTTTGGACTGTATTCTTTGATATAGGCAGTTTTTCTCCCTTTTTGCTGTGCTGTTTTTCAGAAATATTTTGCACTAGTGAGGGACTTGCTACAACTTCTACTAAAGTTGATAAAAAATTTCTTCTGGGGCTTAATAAGAATTTGCCTTTTACTCTGGAAGCATGAATGCACCGATGTTAATATCACCCATAACTTTGGCCTGTCATAACAACTCTAAGGATGCAAGCCTGATGCATAAGAAATGTAACTATACAAACTTGTGGTCTCTTCATTAGAATTATAGAATAATTTAGGTTGCAAACAAGGTGTTCAAGATCACCAAGCACAACCCTAGCCACATTCTTATTTAAAGCCAATAGCCAGTTTCTTATTTAAGTAGAAATACTAACCAAAATCAAGACAACTATTCAAAAGTCTGACTTGCCACCTTCTCAGTTTTGCTAAAGTGAAGTAAAAAGGCTCTATGGTGTAAAAGATGGACACAGTAGATCCAGTCTCATGAGAATTTCTCTATCTAGTTTCTTACCTTACTGGTCAAAACTCAAGGAAAATGGCAAGGTTAGACCTAGCACAGTGTGTAAGCATGGAATCATATTTATATCATGTGCAAACGTACCCTGTTGAACAATGCTTTATGAAGATTTTCCAAAGTGCCATATTTTCTAGAACTTTCTCTGACAATTAGATATGAAATAATCAACGACTTCTTAAGGCATAGCATGGTATCATGTATACACAAACCTAGAAATATGATTTCAAAAAATTCCTACTATGCCATTATTTTCATTCAAGAAAATGTCAGGAGCAGACCTGGAGAAGTCCTGTAGGGTCGAATTCCCTTACTGAAAAAAAGTTTCCTCAATCACTGTAATTCTTTCTGTAATTCAATAGTTTCTCTACTTTTTTTTTTTTTAACTGTCAGCACAAAACAAAAATAAAAAAATCAAACAAACCCTACCCTGTAGAAAAAGTAGCCTCTGCTTCGAATCACTCCAGGTCCTTGAAGTTCTTCCTGAAAAAAATTTTAAATTATATCTAGAGCTGTAAATTACTACATACAAGAGAAGTTGTTTATGTACATATAAAAAGTAATTCTTCAGAACTACATACAGTCTTATTCCTTAAATGCTTTATGTGCATTTCTCTTCATGTCAGTGACAAGAAGTTTATGTTGTCATGTAGAAATAGCAGAAAACATATGAATGGGGCCGAATTCCACCTGAAGTTTTAGTTCAGATCAGATTGCTTTAGAGTGGTACTAGAAATGATGAACAGCCTTTGCCTCTGATTTTCCAGGTTTCATTACCCAGGCACAACTAGTGTCTTCATGGTGGCAGAGTCTCCACAGATAGAGTTGCTTTTTGCATCTTGCAGGAGGACAACAGTGCAAAGCTTAAATATCAGAAATACTTGGGCTGCTCCCAGGAATGAGACCCCAGACTGTTCCCAAAGGTGTACCATAACCACCCCTCTCACATTAACTCCCAAAGAGCAGTGCTTACGATAGTCTGTCCTGTCTGTGCTGCACACAGGGTGAAACAACTGCCTAGTGATCCATACAGCAAGGAGGGTAACAAATGATGAAGAAAATAGAAATTCCATTTAAATGTAACAAGTACAAAACATGAAGTATCCAGTTGCTTTAATGAGACCTTCATGATTAGAGAACACATTAGCTTAATCTCAGTATTTTATTTGCTTCTGTTAGTATCAGATAGGAGTGATGTATCTGTCCTGCAGGTGGGGAGACAGTCAGTTTGAGAAAAAATACAGTCTCAGTGTTATGCTTACCAGAACATAAAATGTAGATGGCTTTTATTTAGCAATGAGGGTATTTCTCAACTAAAAACTGGGGTGCTGTGATCTCTTGGGTAAATATCATAAGGTGAAGTGTCATAGAAAGGAATCACTTCATGCTCTATTCTAATGCTGTGAGAATTGTATAAAACAGGATGACTCCCATCATTTCCAAACTACACCAGTAGATTCAATCCAGGGAAGCTTTCAAAGGAAGTAGGGTTTAAACTACACATCATTCCTGAGTCTTGATTTTAATTCTGACTTAGGTTCACCACATATAGCATTATATTCAGTTTCTTGCTGTATGTAAAACATCTGTATCATTTTTATTTCTATTGTTCTTCTCATTCTAGCATTACCTGGGCTTGACATACCCATCTTGGATTTATAATCTGATCACTGCTATAATTTTTTTATATTTCAGAACGATAAAATTTTTTCTGTACATTGCCTTTTAAGTGTCTTATGTATTCATATGTCATTTTTTCCCACTTTTTCTATTTGATGTGTGAACAATGTGTGAAAACAGGAATAAAATAAGCAGCTGTTACAAGATTAAGAAACTCATCTGGAACATAAAAGGAATCAGGAGTACAATTACTAGTGAGAAATTGTGATTTATGTTAATATGTCATTTTCCTCTTACAGCCAGACACTTCTTAAAGGTTAAATAATGTTTGAGTTCATGTCAGAAGTTTGATATTAGAAAACAGGTGAAGCTAAAAATCTGTTGTTTTGTAACACCTGCCTTCTAAACTTCCAAGGGTTTGGAGATGTTAAAAATAAATAAATACCTGCCATAATAAATATGCATGTTTATTCACAAACCTGCATGTCTATATGTACACAGAAAAATATGTATTAATGATGATGTATGATTACATAGAGTTTTATTTTAATGCCTGCCCCCTAGAAGGTATTTTGCTCAGTCTCTTAGATTGACTGCCAAGAAAATGCTCTAATCTTCTTTCTTAGATCGTATCCTATCAGGCAAGCTGTAGCTCAAGAGAAGTCAAAGCTGTGAAAAAATCTGGTGTTGTTCCAAAATGGGAAGAAAGAATGAATTTAAAAGAGCATGTTTCCTCCTTCACCCATCCCCCTTTTCAATTCCTTAACTAGTCAGGGAGAGAGGTGGATGTGTTTATGCACAGCAGCTTCTGGTTTTCTTCCCAGTATGTGGAAAAAAAAAGATCAGCAGCAAGATAACCCTTCCTGAAGCACATTCTGTGACACCAAGGGTTGGGTAGTCCAACCAAAATATATAAGCAGAAATGTCTACGAGGGCATTTTTAGAAAAGCTAATGAACCACGCAGTGTGAGAACACAAGCATGCAGAGTTTAAGTTTACATACGTCCAGTTTGTATCTCTTCAGTCTTCTCTCATTAAGCTGAGGAACGAGTTGCAGTAAAGGATGCAGGACAGACGACTGAGAGGACACGAACACACACACATGAGCAACAGTGAAATTTGACCCTTACGATGCAAAAAGAGTCTCCTTCTGCAATATTGGCTTATGGACCAAACATGCACCAACAAAGGACTGAAGATGTTAATTGAGAAGCTTGTTTTTTTCAACATTTTGACTTGACAACAAACAGGTATCAACATTTATATTTACACTACACAGAGTGATGGAGGGAAAAGCTATGCATCCTACCTTTACTAACTGAAAGTTCAGAACCATTTACACACTCCTGGAATTATTCAAACTTTGATCAGTCTCTATGAGAGGTATTGAGAATATTTCCGCACAGTATTCCTACTAACACTTCTACAATTTTCTACTATGGAAAGTAGCAGCTTCAACCTCTGATGTACTGAAAAGTTCATTTTTCTTCAATATAAATGGCAACCACAAAAAAAAAAAAAAGGTAGAAATCCATTCTCAAGTGACATTTGTACGGAAGAAATCCATTCTCGAGTGACATTTGTAACCATGGCACTGGTCACTCTAAGATCCAATCATGAAATTCTTGTATTCAACAAAACTCTAAGCTTGCAGACAGCCTAGTTACCACACAGTGGTATTGTGTGCAGCCTAAGTGCTCATTCTGGAAAAACACAACCGTGTGGGATTTTGGAGAGAGATCCGCAGGGAGAAATAAAGTATAAAAACCTGTGTTCCATTAACCAATTTAAACCTTCAATTCATATAAATGTAATTTTAAAAATAATGCATTTTTGATACAATGCTTCCTACAAAAGTAATGCAATTAAGAGAATTGTAATATATGGAGTAACCAGAGTTACCAAAGTGTTATTTTACTTAATAGGTAAAAAGGACTTGCTTATTTGTAGACAATTTTGTGCTATCTGCCTAAGGTAGGCAATCATAATACCTAAAAAAAGTAGGAGTCTGATGTGAGCGAAGGAGCTAATGGACATCGCAGCTGTCCACTTGGGCTCTGTTTTGCAGCCAGTAGAGAGAGGTTATAAAGCTGAGGAATGATGGATCTCACCTTAGTTAGTATCTCTGAGAATGGCGAGAAAATAATCATCTGAATAGCTAAACGAAGTGAGAAAGGGGTAATCTCTGGGGGCAGTGGCAAAGGTATTCAGGACGGTGGTGAAGTGGGATGCAGTAACCTTTCAAGTAGGAGCAGCAACAGAAATAGCTCATTTCACTCTGCCTTAATTACCATTAAAACCTCCAAAGCAGCTCTAGCATGAAAACGTTGACCCCAATATGAGCCATATTACTTTCTAGGAAATACACCACATATTTCTGGAGAAATGTAAAGCACAAGGCAAAAATGGACATTGGCATGTAAGAAAGATTGTTAAGAAACAAGAAAATATGAATATGTTTAATTTTCTCAAAATCCTATGGTGCGTAGATGCACACAGGTAACAGTATGTCTGCACTTCAAAAGCAAGAATGGATCACATGTACTTGACTTGTTGGTTTATGACAATACTTTTAGAGCAACAATTCTTGACCATGGTTTAAACTGTATTTTTAATTCAAAATATAATCCAAAGTCCAAGTGAGACTTAAATGCTATTTTGCCTGCTACGTATTTATGATGTGCTAATGGATTAATAGTTTAATTAATAATTAATAAAAATGCTTCAAGAGTATCTAATAGTTATGGTCATGTTCTCAGCTCCTGTAAATCCACATTGTTTAACTGATTGTGCTATGTTCCAAAACCCGAAAAAAGTATTTGATCTCATTATTAAAATTTGAAACTACAAGGTTAAGATTCAGTTGGGATTCCATGAATGTTTGGTCGAATTTGTTGGATTTTTTTTCCAACCTGTACAGTACTGATGATCCTCTCCCATATTATTAAAACACCTTCTGTACTTAGAACATGCAACTCCCAGTCCTGAGCTTGCTATGCAGTTGGACAGACTACAGCAAAAAGGAACATGGCCTTGGTTTTAGATACAAGCACACACATACTCACTCACAAGGAGGTGCTATGCCACTTACCATGAGGTCTGAGTTGCCCGAGTCATGAGTCTTAGAATAATGAAATAAGAACTGTTTGAAAAAATTAAAAGTGGGGTTTTACTACAAAACAGGGCAAGAGTATTATGATTTTCTTGCCTCTTTTTAGTGTGATTGTAGGACATGCGTAGTCATCTTACCCTTTTGGTGTTGTCTTTCTCATCTAAACCCTGTGGGGATAACAGTTGGTAGAGAGGCTTTTATTCATTAAAATAAAAAGAACAATGGATAATTTTGATTACATACATAATCTTTTCAGCACTGGGTTGAAATATTCTTCCTTGGCAGATGCATTATATGTCTTTGCTTATCAACGTAACTAATCATTTCAAACTCTGTAGAGAGCACTGATTACTCTGCCCTAGAAGAGTTAGATGTGTTCAGCAGATGTTCCCTTGTATATCCCCAGAATCTCCTAAGTAAATTTCTTTGTCTATTGAGAATTCATAGTTTTTCTAATCTAGAGCAATAAAAACGTCTAACACCTTGTACCCAACCTGGAGATTATTTTCCAAACATTGATGTATCCCTGCTGTCTTTACAAGGTGTTACATTCTGACACATAGCATTTCAGAGTAAAAACTGATAGAAATACTTCCAGCGCTGAATGACACTTTGCATATTGGGTCCTCAGAATTCATTGTAGACAATGGCACAGTGAGAGATCAGGCTTCAAAAATGCTAAGCAGTCTTTTGTGTGTGTTACCTGTGGTTTCTGGAGAAATCCCACGACCAAAAAACAAAGTTCTTCCAGTGTACTGGACACCTAATGCAAAGAAAACAGGAACTCAGGTATCACACTTCCAATTCTACTACATATAACAAACAGTATCAAAATAGTAGAGTTACCTCTGTCTGACTCACCCGAAGTTGAGAATCTGTGGACAGGTAAGCAGAACATGCATCATCTATCTGTAAGAGTTCACACACTTTTTGTAGGAAGTCAGAGTAATAAAAAAAAGTCAAATATGTATATTTTCACAAAAAGGTAAGTGCACTAATGGCATGGCAAGCTTATGTACTGTAAGGCATCCTTATAGGTCCATTCATTAAATACTTTCCATTCAAAGGGGGAAGGGCCTTAACCACATAAAGAAGAAAACAACAACAACAACAACAAACTTATACTTGCTTGATCTGAGCAAACATACATGTCTATGACCTTTATTCCCTTACCAACCACATACATACCCCTTTTAACAGCAAATTTCTCAGACTAAGTCATATTTTAAGTTACGGTTGTAAGCGTCTGGGGCATGAACTATGAACTTGAATCTCTTCTGCAATATATTTGAATTACACAAAACTGTGAAGAAAATGACAAAACCAAGGCAAGGGATTCAAGGAGCAATCCTCAAACACAACTCTTTCAATTGGATTACAGCATCCCTGCAGGTGTATGACACATGCATCCCTTGAGTGGTTATGATATGTGCTGGCACATCTCATGCACACCAGTCAATTTGTGCAAGCAGTTTCCTAAACACTGTGGGAAACACCACTGCTGTTTGCTTTCACCAGTCTTTTCAAAGCTGTCTTCATTCAGTGCTGTCATAGTCTTGTCTTGGAAGAAGTACTGAACAAGTGATTCCTACCCATCCTCTCCCTACGGTTCATAACCTTGTATTAACTACATCCTCCTTCTGCTGTTTCTTTTCCAAGATGAAAGAATATGGTAATACTGACTAATTTTTAGTAGAGTTATTAATAGAGAAGGGATAAGAAATGAAATAAAAGGTATTTGAGTTCATAGAAATAATATTAGCAGTGCTGAAAGCCCTGAGTTCTGTAAGGAAAAGTCTCCAACACTGCAACTGAAGTTACACAGTTTAATAATGATGACAAAAATAAACTTAAAATTTTATTAAATAACTTTAAAGTTGTATCAATAGTAACCTTCATCAGTATATGCTATTTTTTTCATGTAGTATTTGGTAGTGTTAGATGAAAAAAAATCTTTGCCACTCAAGTTGTTCACAGGCTGCATAAAAAACATAGTGGTTTGGGGGATTTTTTTAGATAGAGCAGGCAATGCAATTGTTCTTGCAATTCTATTATAGATGAAAAGCCCTAAATGGCACTCATTAGCAATAAAGACATTAAAAGGAAAAAAAAAAAAAAGCATATCTGAGCACTTCAGGACAGGAGATAATTCATTTCTCCAGAGACAATCTATGAGAAAGCATTAGCAGACATAGGGGGAAAAATAATAGCACACAGACTTCCCTTTTCAAATAGGTTTTTTTGGTAACACATCCCCTTTCTTCTCTTCTCCCTTCATCTTGAATGTGTTTGAGTGCATTAGTTCAGCTTCACTACTTTCAGAGTAAGAAAGCGTAGAGGAAGAAGTCAGCAATGAATGAGATAAAATTAAGCTGAAGTAATTTTGGAAGCTTATGTTAAAAAGAGTGTTGTTTCCTCTTGGGGTTTGCTTGTGTTTGGGTTTTATTTGTTTATTTACTTGACTCAGAGAACTACCATAATTAAGTCTCAGAACAAGCCAGAGACTGCTTTGTGTTCAACACAATGGTATCTTTCATCTAAAACCTTCGCAGAAAAAGCAAGGGTTGAGGAAAAGCCACAATTTCTGCTAGTTCCTTTTAAAAAAATTAGTAGTTTCTCTCTTTTATGCATCTTCTCCAAAAGCTTCTGTCCTGTCTCAGAAATGTGGCCTGAGAGTAGAAGATTGCAAGTTGCTTGGTGTTGGTTAAATTG
This sequence comes from Falcunculus frontatus, assembly GCA_013398115.1. Lineage (NCBI taxonomy): Eukaryota > Metazoa > Chordata > Aves > Passeriformes > Falcunculus > Falcunculus frontatus. The sequence continues at coordinate 352,361 of VZRV01009656.1, forward strand.
CATAAAGAAGCAAAAGGAAATAAGAAACAAGTAAAGAAACAAAATACTTAGGTACAAACTTCTCATATTTATAAACTCAGAGCCATTCTTGGAACATACAAGGTTTATTTAGAGGCAGGGTTTCTCCTGAGTGATCCACTAGTAAAGTAGCAAAGAGGGAAGAATTATTATTTGCACTTTAAGAAACTCTGGTGAATGAATATGAGTGAGTAATTAGGTTGGTTTAGGGTATATAACTATTCATCTAAATCTCTTTCCTTAAACCATTTCCAGTCCAGCATAATTCTAGTTATAATGGTAACTTTCATATTGCTTCTATTACAAAATTTAGTATCTTATACCAGTTTTTTCACTGAAATCAACAGGACCTTTGTCTTGGTTTCCAGTCACCACAGGGACAAATCTTACAGCTAGCAAGTCTCATCGAGACATGCAGAAATGTATAAAACAACTTTTTAATCCAGAATGTAAATAACTAATTTTCAAAAATTCCTTATCGTTCTCAGGATCTTACTTCCCAAGAGACCATTTTTTCCCAGGAGATAAATATCACTTGGGCTTGTTCAAGTGCCAGTGTGGAAAAAGGTTAGGTTTTGAGTCACTATCTCTGATATGAACCATCGGGAGATGACAGTAAGCGGAATGTCTCCTGTAATGGCCTCAATCAGAAGAAATTTACTCTCTGCATCTGCCCCTCTAATGAGTCACTTGCTTTCCAGTGTTATCAAAAGCTACTAAATTAAATGTCAACACAATAGTCAAAGGTTGCAGCAACACCAGGGCATCCAAGTTGCAGGATAAACCCTCTCCACATGTTATGCCCTGCCACTCCATCTGTTCAAAAGGGCAGGGAAGAGCCTGCATTAACACATGCGTCACACTCCAGAGTCAAAACAAACGTTCATTTCAGAGATAAGAGTGGAAGTTATGATACCAATCAGTAGCCAAGTGTTAGAGGGGCTAATTGACGCAGTACATTGTCCTTTACCTAGTAAATTGAGAGGCTAGGATAGGATTGAACAGTGTCCCAGCCTCTTGTGCAGAACAGAGGATGCAAGAGGCAAGACTGGATGACTTGAAACAATTCCTGAGTATCATGTACAGACTATAAAACCACCAGATGGGACACTGTGATGCTTCCAGGGACAGTGACTGCCTGGTCACTGTCAGTTAAATGACAACTATTATCAAACATAGCTCTCCATTGAGACAAGACAATCTCTTCTCAGAATGACATCTCAACAGTCAGTTCCAACATCCTCCGGAAGCAAGTGTTCAGAATATCTGAAAAATTAGATATTTCACCTCTTTGCTGCTGTCAGGATAGGAGACATACAGGAAGACATACTGGAAGAAAACACAGCTGAACTCTGTGCAAGAGAAATACTGGATAGTAAGGTGGGACTGTAGCAAGGATGGGCACAGAAGAAGCGGAAGGATACCACATGGCAGATGATGCTTACCTCTTTCAACAGCTGCAGATCCTCATCTGATTCGAGTGCTTGGGATGGCATCGGAGCACCTGGAAGCACAAACTGTACTCAGCAATGCTGTACAGCAAAGATCATTTGTGTAAGCGTCCCATGTCAGAGATACCTAGCACAGCTATTAACTGCAAAGTCTGAGAGCTGCTTGGTCCAAGGAAGTCTGTGACCCTGGGTGTTCCACAGTTTGTCCCATAGTTTTTGCCTGCTCTATTTCAGCAACACAGCAGGACGCTTCTTCACAAGCTCGCAGCAGATATGGACACTCACATGTCTTAGCAATAAACAGTGTGGAAGTTACTTAGGTCTCAATGAGACCTGCTCAGAAAATCACATTCCAGTGCCTACAACCAGTTCTCAGTGCTTTCTGAGAACTCTGCTCCCCTCCAGCACATGCACTGTGAGTTGAGGATCTAGACTCTACTTCTTGCCTTCATGTATGCTGCAACTGCAGAAATGAACATGCACTATGTAATGTAGGATTGCATATAAATAGTGCCCTTGATATGAACATGGCGTTTTGAGAAGCTAAAAGATAGTACACGTGTAACTGGCTTTGTTTCCTCTGTCTTGCGTATGTGATGTGGAAAATCTTGATCCCTCGGTAGATTAAATGTGTTGTTAATTGCATAATGATGCAGTGAAGCTGTGCTTCAGCTGTGAAGCTGGGGCAGCTCCTTTCTCTATTTCTTCCCACCCAGGCTGCAGACCTGGAAGTCACTGTCTCAGGGTCCCTCCCAAGTCAATGTCCAGAATATCCCTCTTACCACATTGTTATTTTACCTGGCAGTGTATTTCTAATAGCAGTGTATTGTTAGAGTCTCTGTAAGTAACAGAAATGAGCATTGCCGAACTGTGAGTGCACTAGACACCACACATTGGTATCAGTGAGGGGATGTGCTGTAACTCCCTTGGGGGCGAAACTGCTGCTGGAGAGGGTGATGCTTTATCTGTACATGCCTAGCACTGCAGGAAACCCTTCGAAGTCATCTAATTTACCCCTCTGCCCAAAGTTGCTGCCCATAGTCACACTTAATGAGTTTATACACTGTTCTAAAATACCTCAGTTTTTTAGAGATTTTATAACCTCCCAGGCAGTTTAAAATTACATGTGGTCACTTTTTTTTAAAGAATTGAACTAAATTAAACAGAAAAGAGATGAAGGTAGACCTAGCTAGAATGCCCAGTGAGCATGATATGAATGCCCATCATATTATTTGTTTTGCATTTACCCTTAATAACAATAATCACAACAGTAGCTAGTTCCAGGCATTAAGGGATGGATTTCAAACCCACATTTTTGTACTGGCACAGACTTAAGCTGACTAATCATTATGGATGCTTGCTTTGCCCCAAAAAAAGAATTAGAGGAGCTCTTAATTTCACACTATACAGAAGTGGGATTTTTTTTTAAACCTCTGAGTTGTTCACATAATAAGGAAACTGATTTCCAATTATTTTTTTCATTCCAAGGAAAAATGACAAATAAATTAAAGGTGCTACAGTTGTCTTACTTTGTCTTCTGCTCTTAAATTAGTGTATTCAAACTGGAATATTACCCAGGACTAGTAGAACAGGGCAAAGAGTAGAACAGGGCAACACTTCAAATTAGCACACCTTCCCCATCAAAATATTGCCTGCCTATCTCTGAACACTGCTTCTGCCATTGCCTGGTTCCCAAGGCTTTTCAGGGAGAGCTAAGGAAATTAATTAGTATGAATTAGTAAACCTTAGGGCACCAAGCAAGAAAACCTGAATACCCTGACTTTCTCCTTTTTTTTTTGCCCTGTAGCATAAACCTCTGTATAGAGAAGGTAAATTATTTCACCCACTCCTCACTTTCCTTTACCCTTCTCCACGTATTCGAAAATTCTTATTGCATGTGCAATCCCATCTGTTTCGTGCACCTAGGACTGTGTTCCTCTGATGACCGAGCAGTGTTCCTCCATCACCCATCCCGAACAGGGCTGCAGTACCTACAGGACTTCATTCATTTACACAACAGCACACACGGTGAAACATTAAGTTGTTTTGCAATATACACAAAATAACCACAGGGGGAAGGAAAAAAAAAAAAAGCAAGAGAGAGGAGAGAGAGAAAGAAAGAACTGTGTGCTATTGAAGAAGAGTCCTATTCAAAGGGAACATGGAGGAGGAAATCCTTCTACAAAATCAACATTGTCCACAACCTATTTGCTCTCCTATCCTTCAATTCTGCCCTCTTTAAGAAATTCAACTTCTTTAGCAAGTGGAGCAGATTCTACTACAATTAGTAGAGTGCCAGATGCACAGCCTGGGACTCACTTCTTACATCTTGTCTTCCCTCTACTGCTCTCCCTAAACAAGCTCCTGGCAATCATCTGTGTAAGAGCAGTGATGAAATACTGTGTGCCATTGCTCTTCACTGTGCTCCTCTTCCTTCCCTCCCCTCTTCAACATCTGCAGAACTTGTTTTTAACATAATATTAAGTATGCCGTAATTCGATTTCTTTGATTATCGATGTTAAAAAACCACAACAAAGCAGAACAAAACCTCACAACTAAAGCAAATCGCACACATATAATACAAACAAAATGGAAATAGTCCTTGCACAGCATTTTGAAATGTTACTTTGCAAGGTGTAAGCAGCTAATCTATCTGAGGTGGGAAAATAGAGTAAAGAGAGTAAGGTTTGTTAAACAGCCCATTAGATGTTTCACAAGAGCTCCCTGCTACAAAAATAGCAACTTTCAGGATTCCTCACCCGATAAATATTGCTATATGTTGGACTGCCAGAGGGTCCTAATTTTTCCTGCAGTTTTGTTATACATGTTGTTTCATCTCTTTCCTTTAAAAAATCAGAGTAAATGATACTTAAAATTAAATCTCTTTTAACAAAAGCCTATTCCCCAAGCTGCTGTAGTGTTTTGCCAGTGCAGAGTAATCCTGCCAGGAACCGGGAAGATGTCCCCAGACCAATCCCCGAAACCGTCCCCAGTAGCTGCGCCCTCCAGAGCATCCTTGTCCCGCTCCAGCCGCGCCGCTGCCGCCGGCCCGCAAGGGCTGCGCGCACCCTGCGCCCAAATCATGTGCACAGCTGGCGGCGCAGGAAGGGGTTGCCAGCGGGATGCTTCTCACCTTTGCAAGCAGACATCGAGGAGGCGAGGAGGACGAAGAGGAGGAGTAGCGGGGACCCGGGCAGCGCCGCGCCGTCTCCTGCCTTCCTCAGGCTGCGCTGGGGGGTGGCGGCGGGGGGCTGATGGTGGCAGAGGAGTCCCATGTCCGCGGAGTGCCCGGCGCCGCCGCTCTGCCAGCCGCTCTTCTGGGCATGTCCTCGCTCCCTGCCCCAACTGTTTAAATGCCCCTGACACGTGGCCGAGCCCCAGCCCGGTTCGGGGAGGGCTGCCCCGCTCCCCCCGGGGGCCGGCGGCCGGTGACTCACCCCGCTCCGCCCCGGGGCAGGGCCGCTGGAGCCCGGGTTGGCGTGGCGGGTGCCCCCGCTTGGCACAGAGGGGCGCTGGCCAGGTTCCAGGCACTTTATTAAACCCCCTCCTTCAAAAAAAAAAAAAAAAAAAAAAAAAAAAAAAAAAAAAAAAAAAAAAATCCATGTTTTAATCCCCCAGAGCCCCGCAGGAGCCGCGGTGGCTGGCGCGGAAGGTACTGCTCCTTCACTGCCGTGGGTGTTCGGAGTGATGAAACGAGAGTGGCAAAGGGTGTTCAGACACTGTCCCAGCCCGGTGTACTCGGGAGAAGAGGCGCGATTTAAAGTGGGGAAATCGGACCCACCAGCTGATTTGTCCCCAGCTAGCTGGACGTGGGAGTAAATCTCGTGGAGCTCGCATGTAGGAGAAACCGTCGGTGCCTGGGATGCAGGGCTCTGGGGATGTGCACCCCTGGCCTTGGCACCCGCCCACAGGCCACTGAATTTTCTGGAGACCCCCCGGCTGCAGGGGTGTGACTGCCTCCTGACTTTTCTTATGCCTTAAATGCACACACATTGCCACACCACGAAACAGAGCTCAGTGATACGGTAATATTTAGCGATTGAAATCCTAATGCTGTACTTAAAAAGGTATTTTACTTATAATACAGCTGCAGACCTTAGTCCCAGCTGTTTTTTATGCCCGTAGGTAAGGAAAGCAACTACATTACATGACAGTCAAAAGTACACAGACTCCAAATCTGTTAAGGCACTCGGGCAGTTTCGTCCAGCCATCCCTGAAGCACAGCAAGCTCTGGCTTAACGTAGTGGCTGCTGAAGTCCGCCAGTGCCTCCTGCTATCAGATCCAACAAAGGATGATTGCCACTCCCAGGAGTGAGCAAGATGCTCAGGCTAGTGCTGAGCTGCTCCTCACACCAAGCCCAGCAGCAAGGTCTGATTTTGAAGAATGGTGCGTGTCTGACCGTCTCTGCTTTCTCACCTTTTGCTCCAGGAAGATCCTGCGCAGCTGAGGTGCTGCTCCAATGCTACAGAGATGGTTTCAGGACAGCAAGTCCCAATTTAGAGTCTATCGTTATGATTTGTTTTCTATTTCTTTTTCTATTCACTCCTATTTTTTCCCTTGGTTGCTCTTTTTCTGTCAAAGGAAATTAGTACATCACAGTCCAGCAATGAGACAATGGTGCAATACTAGAGATTATAATTTTCCAAAACAACTGGTAATTCTTTTTTAGCATTTCAGTGGGTTGTGACTAGGGGCTGAATAGTGTGTGGTGGAGTAAATCTGCCTGACAAGAGCAGTGGCTGTTACTGTGAAACAAAACAAAACTTTTATTTATAGCCATGCAATGTTGGTGTCTGCTCTTTTCCTTCACCTCTAGTTGTATGTGAAACAAAGTGGGCTCTGCCACCCTGGACACTTTGATAGGCCATCAGAATCGTAAAAACTTTTCCAAGCAGCATGCTAAGATGCTATAAAATTCTCTTAGTAATAGGAGCACCTTCTCTATCAGATTCAGTAACAAACTTTCCTTTACATGTCTGGGGACAGAGCTGATCCTCGTGTCAATGGAGAGCCAGTTATCAGACCAGTACATAAATTGAAGAAGCCTGTATTTTGTATGTGTGATTGTATTTATATACACCTAATTAAAAGACTTTTTTTAAAACAGTCTTAATTGAGGGATTGCATTTAGTTCTGGTTTTCGTTAATAAAAGCAGAGCACATTTATTTGAAGAAATTATCATAAATGGGGAGTCATCAGTGCTGAAAGATATCTCCCTAATCTATCTTGATTCAAATGCATGAATCAGTGTCCCAAGCTTTAGCCTAAGGAAAGATTTAATTTGTTATGCATTTTAATTATTACAGTCTTTTAAAATATTTAATAGGTTGTGAAATAAAATTAAGTACAGTCTATTATGATTTGAGTGTAGGATACCTGTAAATATTCTGTACCTGTTGAACAGTGCAGAGTGTTTTAAGAATACTGAAAAAAAGATACATTTTGAATTAAACTTTAGTTCCAGGTGAAAGGATTCTGATTAGCCCAGAAGTTGCATTTTTACACAGTGTGTTTTAGTACTGCAAACTGAAAAATTTTGCTGAGCCCACTTGCACAAAAATATATTAGGAGATTTTGAAGATGATGAGAAAAAATTTCCGGGTAGAAAACATCTGGCCTTCCATTTACCATTAAAAAAAAAAAAAAAATTCTAATATTTCAGTCTTGCTTGGATTTGTATTGCTTGATAATCTTTCATCTGAAATGTGAATTTTGTTTCCAGCAGATATCTGCTAATGGGCAAAAGCAGTAGCCATTACACATTCAATCCTATTCGTGCCATCAGTTACATGGTCTGAACCCTAACAGGCTACACTCCTCCACTACTTCCAACCCAGTATGAGCTCCATTCCACTGTAGACTGTGCCTTTTGACTGAAAGCATCAGTGTAGTTTTGCATTTCCTGATACATGAGTAAGGTAAACTGATTTGGGCATAGCTCTAATCCTCCTTGTAATATACTAGAAAAAACAATATAACCCTAGCAAAAATGTACATTTGCACTAAGCTCAGACCATATATTATACCAAGATAATATTTCTACTGAAATTTGTGCAAATTTTGACAGAGCAAGTTCTCCAAGCTTGAATCTGAGTTTATAGGAAGCTTGCATGGTTTATGACAGTCGCCTTTATGCAAGGAACTCACTGAAATTCAAGTAAGCATTCTTGTAAACAGGAGAAAAAATACGTCTTTCTCTATTGTATCTGGTTTTGTTTTGTTTAATTGCTTGATGAAATTAATGTTACACTATTGCAGGAACAAAACACATCCTCATTAAACGAATAGCTTGGAGGATGTTTTGGATGCTGTAATTAGCTTCTTTGAAATATTTATGTTCTTCCTAATGTTGCTTGAATAAATGTTAATTATGGCTAGTGGAAAGGAAATCAAAGAGCTGAGTATGTGAAAACGTCATCTTCTCTGTCTCTGCAAAGGCAGGGTCGGGAGGTACGTCACTGGATCCACTCACTGCATGCACGCACATGCAGCCTGTGAAGAGGTCAATGCACACTGGGTTTTCTGCAACTTTAATTTCATAAAAATCATGAGAAATCATTCCTCCTACATCTGAATGCAAGCACTAGGAGTGCTTTTATCCATACTGCATTTTCTTCACCAATATATTCCAAACTTACTGGAGAGTGCTTGAAACGGCTCACTGCGTGCAAACTCGCAGATGTTTCTCACAACTTCAGATGGGTACATTAATAAATAACTTGTCAATCCTTCTGTACAATGGGCAAGTTGCATACACGGGTTTTGTTCTTACTTGCTTATGTTCTAGGGAATTAAATTTTGTGTAGGCAAGTCTCAATAATTAATTAATGCCTGCTCAGATACTGTGCTCCTTCAAGGTATTCTCTCCTTTTATTACTAATAATGAATAGAAAGTTTGTGTCAGAACAGAAAAAGATCCATAAAGAAAAGTCACTGGAGTCTCAATTCAAGAATAAGCATCTCTAAATGGGCTTTTATTAGTGTTGACCTAACACAAAGAGATAATCACTCAGTAGCAGTCTTCAGGGATATCTCCCTACAAATAAAAAGCAAACAACAAAACCCAAGTCACATAGGGCATGATAGACCCTGTATTTTCTCCAAAAGTTCTTTTTTTATTTTGTCTAAGATGATGCCTCAGCTCTTCCTTTATGAATAAGTAAAACATAAATGACCCTCTAATGAATTAGGTCTTGCCTGAACTACTGGAAATGAGGACATAAAACCCAGCCCCCGTTCTAAGAGAGACTTCACCAGGGAACAGTGATGGGACTGATTGCAGCAAGTGTTCAGGGCTCTCTTCAAAAGTTACAGAATGTTTTGCATTAAAAATTCCTTGTGTAAAAGAGAGATGTCTGAACCCTTTAATGACTAAAGAAAATTTGCTCAGCAGATGACAGTAGCTAAATTCAGGAAAAACATGATAATGTTTCCAAAATTGTGGCTACTTGTGAACACCCAGAAAAAATGTGTAATTTTTATGGACTTACATTTGTTTTAGAAGTGGAACAGGTCACGGATGATAAATCTTTCTCCACCAAATTCACATCATTTTCCGTATTTTCCACCAGCATTCAGCATTTTTCCTATACAAACATGGGACTGGAAACAGAAGAGTTTGTTGTTTCATGAAGTCCCGATGATTGTAAAAAAAATATATATAAATTTCTGTTCAAAGGAAAGCAATAATTATCTACTGTAATTACTATGTAAGAAGTTTGGTCACATAAATTTTTTTGAAAAAGGTTATTCTTCAAGATAATCCTATCTCACATTTCTCTCCTCAATATTGCTTTCAGAATCTACAGGTTTTATTAACTGAAAAGACCTTAAGCAAGAAAATAAAGGAGTGAAGGTAGATGAGTAATAACACTTAGAAAATGTCATTTTCTCTTCCACATCCCTGTGAGATGAGTTGGTTTCACAACAGGATCATTTCTGTTATAATGAGAGACAAACTCATATTGTGACCACACAATCGTTTAGTGTAATTTTTTCACAATATGCACATAAATCCAGCAGAAAGGAATCCTGAAAATTTGGTTTATAAAGTTCAGATTTTGCCGAAAGTTTTGAAATGTCATTCGTTTCAGAAAAAAAATATAATCCAGGGCTGAATTTGGTACACTGTCTAAACTCTAGTATTTCACCAAAAGTTTCCTCCCAGCTTGCTAATGAGGTACAACTGATGCCAACTACAGGAAACTTCTTTGCATGGGTGCAACATGTAAGCACTTGCTTGAAGGTCTGAAGTAAAAGACCATGAGGAAATCATATGGAGGAATGGACTAAAATCCACTGAGTGTCTTCCAGCCCGAATCATTCAGAGATTCTCTACCCAAAGTGTTAGGCAATGGGATCCCAGTGGTCTGCTGTTTGGCCTGTTTATCTGCTCACTGTCTTCCTAAGACCAGAGCACTTGGCTCATGTCAGATTTACTTATAAATTGTATTTGTTAAGAGAGAAGAAAACTGAAGAACAATTCATAGATTTTGTTATGTCAAAATAATCGTAAACAAAACCCCAATTCTGCCAATCCCTTCATTCTCATCCCAGCAGCACAAAGCTTCTCTTACAGCGGTTAATCAGCAGGGCACTTTACCGTACAGGATATTATTTCTGTACGGAGCCTGCAACAGTTTTTCTTTTTATTCTACCGACCGCCGAATGCAGAAGAATGCAAAAACCCATGAGCAGATTCTTTGTCCTCAAAATTCAAGAAATTTCTGTTTTCTTAGTTTTAGGTTTTTTGGAGTCTACGATCTTGTTGTTTCAACTCCGAAGTTTAACAGCTAATACAGTTTCCTGTGCAAAGTTGGATTTTGGAAAGCAAATTCTTCTATTCACTTCTCTTGAGATCCACTGCACTGCAGTCATAAGCCCGTATGGCAATGTCTTGAAAATTAAGTATCACAAGGAGGGTTTTGTAAGGTGTCTTACCTGTCTAATCCGAGACACCATGATCAGACACGTGAACTTTTCAATGGCTTTACAATAATAAACCGCAACTTAGGAATCACTAAAACTTTTTATACACACCACATTCTTTATTATCTTAAAAATTGAATAGTTTTCTGAGCAGATTGATCAAATATATCACTGATGATCAGCTCAGCATCCTTGCCCACCCCTTCCAGATTTTGTCGAAAATCCTCTCATTATAAATCTGGCTGTTCATAGTACGTGATGAGTCACACAGTTAACTCCAGGAAAAATAGAAGGTGACTTTCCTTACAAAAATGCTACTTAGCAGGAAGAAACATTTGCAAATGATCAATAATACAGGTTATTCCTACTTCTGTGAGTAGCAGCTCTCCCCATAACAGCAAATAAATCCCAACTGTCTGCACCACTCTTACACTCTCCATCTCGAATGACAGCTCTGGAGTGAGTAGGATCAGTATTTCTTATTCTTATCGTGGAAGTGAGCCTGCAAGGACTATAAAAAAGACAGTAACTTAATATTTTACCATATTTTAATAGGTTAAAAATAGGTTAATGCCAGTAGAAAGACATGGGTTGGTTTTGGGGTTTTTTTTTAAATACATTTAGAAATTTCAGACAAACTCATTTTAATTGTCAGGGAGGAGCATGACACTGTCATATTTTTCAGGAAAAAATCAGTCTACACTAATGAGATTTTCCTTCCTAAATTATTTTAATTCTGATTTTGTATTGCTGTGTTCCCAGACAAAAGAACTCCTCAAATATACACATTATCTATGTAAAACCTCCAGTTTTACTGATTACATGAGATTTTTAAAAAGAAATTTTTTGTTTCTGTTGGTGAACATGATCAATGAATGCTGCAGAAATCAAGGATGACAGAACAACTCCAATAAAACTATGAAGTCGGGAGCTCCAATAAAAAATAATAAATCAATTCAAGTCGTTCATGCTTAAAAATACAGGTGGTTTTTTTTTCAAATGGGCTGAAAACTGACAGCAACTTATGAAAAGAAAAATTATCAGCCTAAAGCACAACCCCTAAAATGGAAGAAGGCTGCAATACATAATACTACATAATAGGCAAAAATATATACTGGGTCAAATTGTGTCTTTTCTTCAGGAGATGTGATGAAATTATCAGAAAGGAATATTTAACAAATATTACTGGAAAGGAGGTTGTGTGGGGGTTGAAAGGACTACAGCACACTTCTCTCTCCAGAAGACAGATTATTATTTCTGCATGCATTGAAACAAAGGGGACTTGTAAAAGTTCTTTTCAGACTCACCCTGGGCTGAGCACATTTTTGTAGAATAAGCTAATGTAGTCCTCCCCAAGTGAAAAGAGGATGCAAAGCACTGTTAAATCAAAACAAAAACTGTATGCAACTTTTCTGCAATAAGAAAACTGGGGCAGAAAACAACCAACTTTTTCAGTCAGGCCCAAATCTACTTTTGATATACATTCTGGAGATGCCAGCATTAAAGGGACTTCCCTTTGAGCTTAAAGTCCTCAGTGTTGCTCTCCTAAGTAACAACCACCATGAAAAGGCTGAAGAATTTCGGTCAGGAAACTTCAAACTAACATATGCAGTCTGAAATCTATTTATACTCATTAAGGAACCAAAACTGCTTTACAACAATCTTTGACATTTAAAGTTAGCATCATTTAAGGTTTAAACAAAACAAAGTTTGCCTGAGCTTGAATCACTATGCAAATTAATGGGTTGTTGAAAACAGAGGTTCAAATAATAACAGCACTTAGTGACACATAATCCTGGGGTTTTTGTCCTTTCTGGACAATCTTGTAATAACACAGAGAACACGGGCAGCCATCAGCCACACAGGAGTGACCACGCATTGATGCTTCTGAGCTCTGCTTTTGCTGGGCTTGTTTTCACTGTGGTAGATTTTTGCTGACAGATCAGCTGAATCTCATTACTTCAAGGAGTCATGCTTCAGGAAGTGAACACCTTGAAATGTCACGACCTTTCCCTGACAAGAAAAAATGTCACCAAAGAAAACACACTAGAAGTGAAAGACAGAGACCAGGGATCACAACTAATGAAAACACGTTTATTCCACTATAATAAAATAATAGACTTTTAAATGGAAATACGATTTCCACTTGAATGGCAGGTATAGAATACGTACAGTGGTTTATCAGTTGGTCAGTCCCTTGTGAAAGAGCATCTACTGCTCTGTTACTCTGGTTTGTCACAGGTGAGGCAGAGAACTGATGGAGCTACACTAACTTTAAACTGAGACCAAGCTGATTGTCAATATATTCTGTTCTGGAAATTCTTATTCTAAAGCTACAGCTACAGTGTATGTCAGGGTTGGAGGAGAGCTAACATCACTAGACATTTTGCTAGACATACATGACCTGACAGCTCCTGATGTTAGTTCCTTGTGAGGAATGCTCTGAATCTAGAGACAGCTTCTGATTTTCAAAAGTATTAAAAGGAAAAAATTTTCAGGTGCTCTGTTGGCATGAACTACACAATTATGCCAAGGACAGGTATCAGGGGACTTATACACTAGCTGCAGTTTAGCTCCAGATAATCTTACTGCCTGGTGGCTTAGGGCTTAGCACTGTATACGATAATCTATGTAGAATTTTTCTCTGTATTTGTATACAATATTTTATGCTGCATATAGAATTTTTGTACTCTTTTTTTTGTAGAATAGATGTTTTGTAGAATTTTGTACATAGAATATTGCATATACAATATTCTATGCTGCATATAGAGTTTTTCTCCATCTTCCTCCCAGATAGCAGTAGAAATTTTGGAGCTGATGCAGCAAGGCAATGAAGCACCAGCCTTGTCTTTCCTTAGTGGCCAGCACCAGCTCTGACATCTTAAACTGGAATTTGCAGCATGTGGCTCAAAGCTGAACAAAGTCCTGGGCACATATGTGAGAGCAAAGGCAGCTGCAGTGTGAACTGCCCTGTGTTATGAAGTCAGCTTTTCATTATGCAGTCATCGCCATGTGCAGAATGATGCAACACAATAACCCAAACTTGCAAAGCTCAAACGAAAAGTATTATTTTTTGCTGATGAAAGTGAAATCCCATAGAAGCTACATGGAAATATTCCCCAGTTTTATTGCCCAGACAACTTCTGTTATCATTGAAGAACACAATGTCATGCCCTGCTTTTCCTGGACTATGTTCTTCTGAAACTTCATGTGCATTTTCCAGTGCCACAGACAAAAATATTTGTGCAGGATACTGCTTCTACAAGAACAGATACTTAAAGAAGTTAACTACTCCTGGTCCCCCTCAAGAAGGAAGGTAAAACAGAATATGTGTTACCTACTTCTCTCAAAAACAGAAAACAGAGCTAGAAATTATTTATTAAAGGCCAACAAGGACAGCCAGAAAGGTTTGAATGCCTTGTCTTGGTTTCAAAACATGGAAGCATGTATCCTTCCCCTAGTCAACAAAAAGAGAAGACCACAAACCACCACACACACGCTACATTACTTAGCTACACAAAACAGGCAGGCAAAAAAAGAAACAAGGGATGAAATACTCCTTCCTTCCACTGGGACAAGGCTCCGCACACATTCAGGAGGCTCCTACATGGGAAAGGGGAGCACACTTGCTCTATCCAAGAAGGTTTGAAGGGCCGGAAGCACTGAGGAGAAACTCCCTGCAACAGATGCCCTGATTGCCTCTGCAGAATGACTGATCACCAACATTTTCAATTTTCCCCTTTCGGATGGCATGATTTCATTAGTTTCTCTCTTAATCTTCTGGCCTGTTCTGGGATTGAAGTGCTAATTTTTTTGTCTTTTCAAAGCTTGATTCAAAAGTGGGAGTTGGGATATTATCTTCCACAAAAGTTAACACACTTCAGACATTTTGAATTGATTCAAATCATATGGCATATTTCCAGATTTAAGGTCTGAAAAATTGTAAGTGCATCTGTTGTCTTAGACAGACTTAGAGCCTTTTCTAGCTGAAGGATACTTAATGCTCACATAGGCTTAATTACATATACTGTGGGTGACTCATTCTTTCCTCCTTTTTTAAAAATCTGTGGATTGGTAACTATCACAAAGCAGCTTTAATATGTGTGTTATGCTTGTGCAATGGGTAGAGTACCTGAAACTAAGAATACTGCTTTATGATACATTTACTGTTTGAAAATAAAGGTTCTTTACTTTGATTTTTATTTGTTCCTGCCTTTCCCCCTGTTTCGGCAGTATCCCTTTCTGCAGTCCCAAATGTAAGTCTTCCCTTTGGGATTCTTTGATATGTCTCCAGCTATGTATGATTCTTTGATATATCTCCAACTGCAGCCTTCTATACCTGCAAACCATTTCACTTTCAGGGTAGGTAAAAGATTTAAGAGATTTTTGCAGCCTCTATATCTCTTTCAGTCTGCCAGTCCCGATTCATCCTGAATTACAATACACAGAACCATTTAGGAAAAGATCTTTAAGACTGAGTCCAAATGTTAGCCCAGCACTAAATCATGTCCCCAAGTGCCACATCTACGTGGCTTTTAAATATCTCCAGGGATGGTGACTCCACCACTTCCCTGGGCAGCCTGTTCCAATGCTTGGAAACCCTTTCAGTGAAGAAATTTTCCCTAATATTCAATCTAACCTCCCCAATGGGCATTACATAAAGATTTCCACCATCTGAGGACAAACTTTGCTTAGAAAAAGAACAGTCTTAGAAATTAGTGTACCCAGGAAGCATGAAAAATTATGTTAAAGTCTCTAAAAAATCTATTACTTTCTCACTATCTCTAATTACTCATAAGTATTTATTAATCTTGCAGTAACAACGTAAAAGCACATCTTTCTTCTTTTGCTACTGCAGACATATGGGGTGATCAGGTAACGTGTACATCATCTCCATCCCATGAAAAAAAAGTTAAAAAATAATGCCCCTGAAGTCAGCTGATTCTAAAAGTCAAGCGTGAGCTGGCATCTCTCCTCTGGGCAGATCTAAGACTTTGAAATGCCTTTTATAAAGGCTGCAGCTTTTGCCACTATGGCTCTCCTTTTCTGAATTGCTAGATGTTCCTCCCGTTGTCAAGGAGACAGTGGGATGATTCCACTCCAAACCCAAGGAACTTGAACGTCATGCTGTGTTCCAGCCATCTAAAAAGCAGTAGGCTTGTGATGTAGGAGTTAAAATGAGCTTTTAAACTCCAGTTGTATTTTCAGATATGTAATACCTGTGGGGAAAAATGGTTGGAAATGGGGGTTATAACAGTATGCATTCACATACTGTTAAAGAAGTGTGAGCTCTTAGTTTCAATCTAGAGAATCACCACACGCACCTATTACAGACCAGCTCTTTTCTTTCTCATTCTCAAGATACTCCTAAGGAAGCAAGTCAGTGAGCTTTAAAAAATAATGTGTCTGATGGATTTTTTTATTTCTAATACCTTAAAAGAATTATTTTTTTGTTTTTTACTAAAAAGCAAAGAATTTTAAGAAATGTGAATCACTTTTGGGAAGGAGGAACATGAAAAAAAGTATTCTTGGTTTTTTTTGCAAAACTTGATACCTTGAATTAATTTGACTCATTTCCTTGCTGCTCCCTCCAATCACCCCACCCAATCAGGTGGATGTAGGAAAACCTCATCAATTTGCTCATCTTTACTCTTGAAATATCTGATAGATGTTAAGAAAAGAAAGAAAACAGGTTTTAGGCAAGAATGTTTAGAACATCACGGTGTGAAAATCTCTGACTTCAAGGAGGCTGCATTATTATGGAAAAGAAAAAGATTTTAATAAGAAAAAACTTGAGCCATTGGTCTAAATTCATGCATGGAATAAGTGTGGGTACCCCAATATTTGTTTTTCCAGCTTTATACCAGATCCAAATGTAGTCCAGTGTCAAAGCAAAAGTGGCATTTTTTTTAATATTGCAACATAATCTTGCACTTTCACACCAGATCATTTTCAAGGACACCAACTGATGTGATTCCAGCTATACGAGACAATGCTCTGGACTGCAGAAAATCAATTTTAAAAAATGGAACTGAATAACACAGGTACATGGAATACTGGCAGCAGAAATTAAACATAGTGAGAGATGAAGCATTCTGATTAAAGGAGTAAATTTGTTGTTAAATAACCAACGGAGTCCAAAATCAGCAACTGTTTTCTGCATAAGAAAACAGAGGCAGTTGAAGTTGCACAATAAGTCCCCCTCCTTCTCACTGATAAGAAATTAACTGCTTTTCCTGGTCCCCAGTACAAGACCAACATGTACCAGCTCCGACCGTGCTGCAGGGATTAGGTCACCACACTTTTTTCCTGGTTCCTTGGTATTGCAGGAGATACTTCATGTTCATCAGCATGTAAATCGGGGACACTGAAGGGCATCAACCCCCACTGCATATGTCCTGCTGAGAGAAGATTCTTTAAAGGTGAATAACTCCATGTTGCCTGGAGAGCTTTTCTTGATCTCCAGCAAACCTTGCTTTTCCTCTCCTTTCTAACCAAATGTCAGAAAATGATATCCTGCAAACAAGCATTATCCATTACAAGGCTTCATGCTAGCTTTCAGCTAACTTCCAAGGAAAGGAAAGGTACATGCGCCTTACCTTGATTAGTTAGGAGATTTATGAAGCAGGTATGGCAGCACAAGCCCTGAAGTGATTGTCAGTATGGCTGTTTGTAGGACTTAGCAGTACTAATAGTGGATCTAAACAGAAATAATAACAATTTCCAGCCTGCTTTGAATTTGTTTATTTCATAATATCAACAACACACATTGAAATTTTAGTAATAACCCATTTACATTTTTAACGATCTAAGTTCTTGGTGCTGGAACTGCAGAACACTAAAGAACAGCTCAAAACTATGATTATGAGTCCTCACACTAATGTTCTCCCCTTTTATGACACTCAACCAAACTGTTAAATATTTAACAGTGTAATGAGTAGGAGTGTAGAATGGGCCAAATTAACCTCTTTGTTTGGCTAAGATGGCTCTTTTGTTATCCTGTGCATGTGGCGTTAGCGGTTGGGTACCGTTAACCAGAACGGCAGGTAACAAGTTCATCTGCACGCTACTCCAATAGCCCATTTTCCTACAGCTCTAAAGGCCAAGTTTCTTTCAGATATTTTTCTCAAGTGAAGAACAAATGTCAGGTTGACTTAAGAACTGTTATTTTCTTAATTTTCTTTGGATTTTTTTTTCCTAGCTAGTTATGGGATTTTTGTCCTAGCTAGACAAATACAATTTGTCTTCGAAGATAAATGAACTATTATGAACTACCTCCCTGCAACTCGCTGTGCCACAAATTTCTCACACACAGGTTTTTAAATTTTGCCTCCCTCACTGGTGCAAATGGTTGAATGTACTAATGTATTACTTCAAGCAGCCTGGATATGATACATACAAAGTGGTGACACTACAAGCAGTGCCCAATAACTTAAGCATCCCAATATACTTTTAGAAATAGTAGTGCCTTTGGACCAGCTCTGCTGTAGCTTATCATCTAGCATGTGTCATTTGACTTCATACTCTTCTTTCCAAGTAAGAGGGGAAGTTAATGCACTCACCCACAAATTATGCAAAGTGTAACACAGCTGTGTGCACCAACAAGACATTTGATCCTAAGGTGATAAGGGGCTCTGACATACCTGGAGGCATTATGCTCCTGAACTGATTCTGACAGGCTTCTCTCACACCTCCTCTCCTTTGCCCTGGAGATGGTCAACAGTTATAAAAAAGGAATAAAAACTGTGCACCACCTAATTTAGGAGAGGAACATAAGGAATTTTCCGTCCTTCAAATAAAATCCCACAATGAAAGCTGTAAATAAATCATGCCATATTCAGACGTTTTTAAAGATTACAAGAATATTCTAAATTATAGATTATTAAATCAACTACAGATTTACACAGAGAGTAAAGTGTAATAGAGTCTCATCCATTCCCCTAAAGGCCCAGGGAGTTTGATATACTATGTGAGAGGGTGTTTCAGGGGAAAAGCGTCCACTGAACATCTGAGATGCTTTATAAGGCCTCATCCATTCCATACTTAATACTTCACCAGTGGAAGTCTGCAAAAGACATTCATTCCCACTAATATTTCAGGCTTTTGGTCATTGTCAGACTATAAGAGTAATCCTAAAACTATAATGGTGAATTCTAAAATTGCCCCTATAACTTGCCAGGCAGCCTGGAATGAAAAAAGGTTTTAGGAGGGACCGTGGAGACAGAGAGCAGAGGGCTCTCCTGGGGCAGAGCTGTTGGACCTGGGCTACAGCTTTATGTGCTGTTAGGGGCAGGAGAGCCCTGTTAGCTGGAGAGATTGTCTCTTGTGGTGCACAGCTAAATACATCTGCAGGGCTGATGTCTCCTAAAGAGCTTTTGGCTCAGGGCCCAAAGGCCCTGGGCCAGGCTCCCTGGAAAAGCAACTGGATTTGGAGAACTTATCAAGGCTGTAGTAGAATTAGGATAGAAATCAGTGATATAAGGACCTGACCAGGGCTGCAACTTGGAGGATAATCCTGAAGTGACTGGAGGATAATCCTGAAGTGTCCCAGGATTATCGGGCTGAGGCTGTCCCCACACCCCCCCTTACAGTTAATGTGTGACAGTTCAGCTGGAAGAGAGCCTTGCCTGGGAAACAAAGTGTCTTGGATAACAAAATACAAAAAGCCAGTTTCTGCTGAATTACACCTGAACCTTGAGCCTAACCACAGCATGAAGAATCCAGAGCAAATCATCTGTCTTCAGCTTAGCCCACACTTGGTTTGGTAATTTATTCTTTTTTTTTCTGCTGCAGCTCAGAGCAGAACATGGCCCCCAGCCCGATGAATAATAAAAATCAGAAAGATGACAAGGGCAAAACCAGTTGGGTTCATACCAGAGTAGGAAAGTTGTCCTGAATTATTTGCCCTGCAGGTTTTCCTTCACTGTTGTTGCACTCCCATGTTCACACTGTGACACTTCCAATAAATTTAGCTCCAGTAAACAAGGAAAACATAAAAGACCTATACTCTGGGGAACCATCAGTAAAGTGTTCAAGTTCGGAAAGCTTTCTCCCAAAATCTGTATTTCAGCACTACCCACCCGCCTGCCTGTTGTTCAGAGGTCCCAGAGGACCAGCTTTACTGCTGGCTCTCCATTTGCCCAGCCTGGGAGAGCTGCTTCCGTGCTTTCCCTTACACTACGCCCACACTGGGGAGACACACTGGGGACTGGAGGCGTCTCACCAGGTGCAAGCACCACCACAAGAAGGACAACAACCCATGGAGCCCTTTGTGGCAGGAGCCCAGACACAGGAGCAGCTGCCCCAGCAACTGCCCATGAAGTCTGCACGTGGGAATCACTGACGCTCCTGTCGCTGCTCACCCCTCACCCCTCATCACACCTCACACTTAAGAGCTCTTCTGGTGTGAGCTTTTACTCATTACGTAAATACTAATTACAGCATTACATGCAAAATAATTGAAGTTGCTGTAATACTTCCTCACTTTTCCAGTTTTGCCCTGGAGCTCAGAAAGCCTCATCATGAAAACTCCCATATCTGCCTGCTCAGTGTCTTTCTGGCCCAGGGTACAATTGATTTCTCATAATGAACGCACTCAAGCACAGCCATGGAGCCGTTAGCTTTACTTCAGCAGGGGTTTTTAATATTTTTTAAAAATGAACTGCTATGTAATCACTATCCTAAAGTCAAATCCTAAAGCTCTTATTAACATTGTCTGAGTAAAAGGGTGCAGGTAGCTGTTGTGATTTTCTCCAAGTATATCTTGGAATTTTGACATCCGAACTGTTTAAGGATGTGTTTATCCTGTGGAGCATTAAAAGTTCCTGTTCCGGCTATGGGAGCCTGACTCTGTGCTAGTGTCCCTGGCCGGGTTTCACTTAGGTCACATCCTTCAGGCAGCAGAAATGAAGAATCAGTGCAGGTATAATGTTCCTTGTGGATTCAAGACACAGCTGAGGTACATACCTAATTTTGGGAGCCAGGAAGGACTAAAGTCATGAACCTAAAATACTCATGCAAATCCCTGTCCTGTTGTACGGCACAGCTCGGCAGTGCAAGGTCCCAGCTGAAGAGAGGACAAGGGCTGACATGGACTAGGACTGGAGGAGGATGCAGTGCAACAGATGCAGCAAACCTACAGGAGGGACAGCTGATATCTTCCCAAAGCACACGTCCACATGAGGCACAAATACACACAGAACCACCAGGCAGGCTGGATGTGTTGGTGTCGTTTACTCCAGGGTTGTCTTCTCTACGGACATCTGCAGACCATACCCGTACATAGCAAGTGTAGTAACAATAGCACTTGTGTGACAGTAACTATAGCACTATATGACAGTCTCTCCTGGCTGTTATTCCAGGCATGATCCTCTGGGATACATTAATAGTAAGAATAATTTTTTAAAATTACGCACATCTCTCAAGAGGTCTTCTATTTCTAGAGGCACAGTGTAAAAGAAAGACTCCTTAAGCCTATTCCTTCAAGAGACTCTTTAAAAATCTCATTAGGAGAGAAACAGAATTTGCCTTTATTCAGTTCTCTCTTTTTCTATGGTACTATTATCTTTGAGGACACATTAATGGATCTTGAACATAACTTTTCTCTTGCCCAGGTTCTGGTGGTGAATTTGCCTAAAAATCCCTGAAATTTCAGTTCAGTATTCTTTGAGTGAGAATCATGAGGGAAGAGAGTGCATTTCCAACCTCTGTAGCCCTAATTTCATGATATAAAATAGGACAATAAAGTAACTGTCAGTGGCAACACATTGTTAAGAGGTTCGCTCACCTTCCTCAAGGGGCAATGACCTTTATACACTGACTCACTCACAAAAAAAGAATATTCATTTTCCAGGGTCTGTCCTGCCTCTAGTAAAAAACCTTTGGATTTGCTTGATTCCTATCTCTGGGAAAGCAATTTATCCCACTGTTTATGAGGATATTGGAAAACAGGAAGTGATGTGTATCTTCCTAGCACAGGCAGGATCTTTATGTACGCACCATTCAGGGTAAAGCCATAGCACTTGAGGCCATTCTTTATTAAAAGTGTAATTGTGCATACAACCTACAAACATTACGTCAGCACATGCATCCAAGTCATATGTTGGCTTAAAATTAATAATTGGGGGTAAAAAAAATCTATTGTCTTTAGCTCTGAAAAGAGGCTGTTCAGAGTTATGTGTGCCACGTTTTAAGTTAAACATGATGGTATCTGTTCAGAATAAATTGTATTTCATACACATGTACCCATAGGAATTCACTAGATCTGCAAAATTAAGATTTTCAAAAAGACATGTTATTTGGGCAGTGTATAGAAAGTATACATACAAGTTTTAGAATATAAAAGATTACACAAAACTTATTAGAAGAACCACACACAGCTTCTTTTCTGAAGATTCATGAGGATTTATTTTCACCTTGTTATAAATATAATCAGTGTGTTGCATTGAATATTTTTATATAGACTACTGCCAAGTATGAGATTTTTGTAGTCCAGTTCAAACTGCTGATGAAAGGCAAAACAAGCTGCAGATGGTTTGCTCAAAGAAGATAGCAAAGCAAACAAAAAAACCCCCCCACCAACATATATATCCCATGGAAATAGACAATGAAGTAGGAGTATGCACAGATTTCTAGTGTATCTACATTATACAACACATTCTAATTACAGTACTACTTCATTTGTGTGACAACTGATTTTAATACAAATCTTTGATTTCTTGCTTTGGACAAAGAAGTGATACCTTTGATTCATTACATTTCCACATTTCCCATGTCCTTCAAATCTAAAAAACCACTTTATTCTTTGAAGCATAATTAAAATAAAAATAACATCCTGGAAATCTCTACCTGAGGCTAAATAGTTCTCTGCCAAGTCCTTCAAATTTACAACTAGAGCATGTATTTAACTTCTGTTCATTTCTCTTATTGCAAGCTTAACCTGTTTCATTATACGCTTCCCAGATATAATACACTTAAAACATGCATCTCTGGCCTTAGAGGAACCTATGGCTAACCATAGGCTCAAAATGATTAGGAAACAGACACCTCTGCAGAGTGGTGCATGAACTTCTTGGTTAGCTCTCATCTCTTTCAATGTGCATTTCTAGTGCTTAATACAGCCAAAGAATGCAAAAAAATTAAATCAAAACACTTTTCCATCTAGAAAAAGAAAAGTCAGTGTCTGTACCCTAGTAAAACAGATGACTGCAGCATGCCCCTCAAAGGCCAACTCTCCCCTGAGTCTGGCATTCATTTATTACAAGGCCTTCACAGGTCCCATTTGGTTGCTCCACAACAGCCCAGTCCAGTGTGCAAATACCAGTGGGAATGTTCCTGTTCTGCCTTTGTTCCCACGCTCAAGTGCAGAAAGATTTCGGATTATGTATTGCAACATCTCCTCCCTGACCTGCAAGATGTAGGATGGTGTGGTAGAGCTTGCCAGCTCTAAACCCATTTCCTCACAAATGGCAACCTTTCCATTTTCATTGTACTGTTATTGGGACTGACAATATTAGTGACACTAAACTCTTCTCCAAGCCTCTTCAGTTTCTTTGTGTTCACCCAGAAAACCACACAAGTCTGTGTGGTTCAGAAAGACTCCCTTCTGATATTGTAAGAAATTGCTTCTGTTTCCAGTTACTGGCATTTTATGACTATTTTCACATTACACAAGTATTTTAGTAAAAAATCCATTGCTTTCCCTATAGTTCATATATAAACATCATGGTTTGCAACTTCTACACTTACACAGGTACATTTACAGTAACTTTGCAAACTACTTCTATTCAAATGCTGATGCAACTCAAATATTGCTGACCTCCACAACTCACTCCCAATTCCAGTGACAATTTGCTCTGGCAGGATGGCAGTTCTATGATTGCCTGAAGCAGATTCTCACAATACTGCTTTGAAATAAGTCATAATGTGCAGAGATTGAACCTCAGGATACAGTCTGAGGAGAGTCAGTGAAGACAGAGTACAGTATTATATAATTATACAATACAGTATAAAACATATTAAACATAATTTACTCTTTTATCTCTGACAGCACATAATAGCAAACAGTATATAATTGCAAAATCATTTTTACTTGCCAAGTAGCAAATAACTCAGAACTCCAGCACGTGTCATTACAGAAATCTCAAACTGCGTGTGGAACATCTGAGGTGTTAAACCAGCACTGCAAGGTACTTAAAGTAAGTGTTGTGGTTAGGAGAGTATTATGACTCCCTGCAGAGATAGGTTAAGCTAATGCTAGATGGAACGGAAACAAAGTGTTGTTTTGAAGCAAGACGATTCCTAATTTCCCTTTCCATAGTAATTGGACAAGCAACCCTGACACAGTGCACAGGAGGAAAAATGAGCCTCAAAGGTGCATAAAGGTATGTAGGCTGACACAGCAGGAGTCCAGAAGTCATGACTCAGTTCGTGGTTGCTGGGCTGTGCAAAGCTCCAGCCATGCTCCCTTGGGTACTTACAGACCAAGAGCAAGAGGCCAGGACAACTATCCAGCCACATCTTAGCCCACCCTCCAAACTCTTCCACTTGCAAGGCAAATACTACTAAAATAGTAGTATTGTGCTGGGAATTGCTGGTTTTAGAAATCTGTTTATTTTTCTGCTTGTTTCGGCCGTGAATCCCTAGGGAGCCCTAGCACACGCTGACCCGCGGTGTTTTGGAAAATGACAGCCACCAGATCCTTGACCCCTTTGCCCTCTGCTGCTCAGTCTGTGTCTGACACTACATCAGGTATTTATGTTCCACTCCAGTGCAGATGTCAGCACTGCCCAGCATACACATCACATCTTACAACTTCCACCAGGGGCACAGGCACCAGGGCTTGGGCCCAGAGGTGAACTGGATGGCCTTCCAACCTGGGTAAACAGCTGAGGCAAGCAAATGGAGTGGTTCCTAATGGAAAAAGACTTTTCAAGAAAAAAACCTACTGTTCAAGCCCTACTCTCAGCCATGATGTAAGCTCAGAGAAACACAAGCTCTGTCTGAGATGGTCTGCTTTTGCCTTGTGACACGTATGCACAGCTACCAGCCATCCCCCCTAAGAAACACATGTATGGTTAATCATCTTTCTCCTTTGCTTTACTGCCCATAAGGTCTTTATGATATTAATATGAAGTAATTCAGTACAAATTTCATTCATAAATAATTTGTTGTTAATTTAACAGCTAACTCTCTAGACAATATTTCTATTTAAACCTCTATTAAACTTGTATTTTAAACTTGTAATATGCTAATTTGCTAATGCCTGCCTTCTTTTGAACTGTGGGAATGTTGAAAATGCTGCAATTGTTTTGTTTTCCAGGAAGTTATTCTGATGACATTTGTTAGTTGACATAATATTTTTGTTAGAATATTTGGATTATTTGCAAAACTTGGTTTTGCTAATTTAGCACAAGCTGTCTTAACAATACATTGAACTGAGACAAGTAACAATGCAAGTTTGATGTCAGCGATCTGTGTAGTCAATGAGAATCAGGCTCACAAAAGTCTTAATCAGCAGAGTCATGAAATGTATAGAAAATGCATGAAGCAAATGAACATCTTTTAAACCTACATGAACAATTTGGAACATTTTCCCAGGCGGTGTTTCTGATCACCATACCATCTTCATTTCGCTATTGCTGTATTAGGATGAATGAAGTGAAAGCATCTTTGATTTTAGCAATAAGGGATACTAGGAGAAAAATCAAGATGAAGAATGCAAGTTTCTATAAAGTAATTTGTGGGATTTCAGAATTAAATCTAGCAAAAGTAGCAATCACTAATTCAGATTTATTGGTCTTACTTGAATAGCCAGTCTCTGCTGTTGGAAGATCAGCCATCCATAACCTCCCCACGGTATTTGACAGAGCAAGACCATAATCTGCAAAATCATTTGCATTCATGAGCACATCACACATCTCCATGGTCCTATGCATCTAAAAGTAAATGATTTTCCACAGGCACACCAGAGCATCATCACCTTTCACTTCACTGAAAGTGAAAAGATCTATTCACCAAGTAAGTAATCCCCATCCTGGCTTCCAAAAAGAAATTAAGTGAAAAGGGCCTTGTGCATCTCTCTAGCTGTTTAATGATGAGTTTGGTCTTTAACATGCTCCCAACCTTCAGACCAGCATCCTTTTCACTAATCAGGCTCTCTGTTGGGTGGATGTTTACCATGGCATGTGCCACACCTCTGGATTTGACAGTGCTTTTCTAGCAATTCGCTTTTCAGGAATAAAAGTTTTTTCAGCTGCCTCACAAATGTGCAAAAGATTTGAAACAAACAGAAACCATCAGGAGTGGTTTCTGAGGAACACAAAAGTCTTTTTCTAGATGTTCCTATGTATTATTGATGTCAAATACTGCCTACATTTGCATGTGCATTTGCCACTGTGTGATCTGTATTTATCACAAATACAAGATCCAGAATTGTAACTAATCCAATCAGAGAATTGACAGTATGGGGGAATTAAGAAATTTGCATTACGTATCTACAGACGAGAGAAAGAAAGATGAAGTACATTACCATCAGAACAGTATTTTCTTGTGTCTGGAAAATGATGGGATCATTTTGAACTTAATGAACCCCTGCAAGGAACAAGTATTCATTTAGAGACTGGTTAAAGTAGAATCAAATGAGATGATCATCTGTGTTCTGCAGAGACATTTTGCTGATATTATTAAGACAATTGCCTTAGTTTGAAATGACAGAAAAATTACATATATTCTCCTGAGCTGTCAGATTTCAGGCCCCATAAGTTTTGTTAGCCAAACTTACACAGGGTTTAAGGAGGAGCTATTGTAGCTTCAACAGCTATGAACTGCAGAGGAGAATTATTAGTCTTCCAAAAGCAGAATCTGATTTAACCAGGCAGTAGCATGGCATTTCTCAAATACCTCCATGAGGCTTTAAGAAACCCTGCGCTTGGGAGGAGTGCGTGAAGCACATGTGGAAATGTGCCACTGCTCACTGCACCTCTGGATACCATGTGGCATATCCTCATATTTCAGATTTTAGGAGCAGGGCTTTATGGGGTACAAGCGTAAGGAGCTCTAAGTGAGACAAAAAGGCTCCTGTTACTGAAATTTGTGTGGCCCCAAGGAAACTGTCTGAGGGTTTGCCAGCAGGGGCAGAACTTGTGAATACTAACTCCCATCTTGAACAGTACAACATGAAGCATCATCTACTGACAAAACTGGTAGGAAAAGCCATGGTGAATAGTGGAAGGAGTCACTCCACAGCCTATGCAGGAGGACCTAGGACAGTGTCTCAATGCACTGTTATTATTTTCAATCCTGCAGTAATTTTTGTCAATGAGGCATCAGTCACCCAAGACCTAGTGCACGCATCAAACAAACAAGGGCCAGAGTTGAAATATATGCAATCAGAAAGAAAGTGATAGTTTGGGTGGTTTTTTTGTCTGGAATATTTTTTTTGGCTGGAAAGGACTGATTTGTTGCAAACGAAACACTTGCACTTTGAAAGTTAAAAGTTGCAAAAAAACCCCAAACCAAACCAAGACTTGGGGAGAACAGGGAAGCTTGGAGAGGATACTGGTGGGCAGGGCAATCATGTAATTAATATAAGCCTGGCACCAATCTGGTGTTTATATTTGTAGACATGGAATGGTAATAATCTAATGAATATTATTTTTGTTGCAGCTCTCCACTATTCTGCACTTATTAAAAGAAGGAATATATTATTAGCTTTTATGTCAGTTTTTTTCATTAAGCATATCATGTGTGTGCACGTGTGTGTGTGTACAAACATCGTGAAGAGCCTTGATGTTTCCTCTAACAAACAGTAAGATCCCAGTCTCTTTTCCTCCCTTCCTCACAGAAATATTATTCTCTGAAGCGGAATGTAGTATCCACAGCATCAGCTTTACCATGGAGCCAGATTTCCAGTTAAAGCCAGAGGAGACTGTACATAGACAGTATCTCTAAAAATCCTGTTCATCAAGCCTGTGTTTGTTTTTGTGAAAGCAGTCAGAATGACATGAAAACAAAACACTCCCCAGATTAATGAAATGCTGAGCACTTTAAAACGATTTTTCCATTCCAATAGCGAGCAAAGAAGTTTCCAAACTAATTTTCCTAAATGCGTGTTGACAAGCTTCACAAGGGAAAGCATTTTGTTATTTTACCCCTCAATAAAACAAAATTGCATTCAACTTAAAAATACCCACAAATCCGGCTGACAGCAATCTTGGTAACATTCTAGAGGCTTAAAAAATTCTATGCAGTAGGAGAGAAGACACTGCTTTCAGGGACCAACAACGAGGTGCGGAAACAGAGTCTTATGATCCACTTTGTAGTTCACATTGCAGCAGCAGCAGAGCTCAAGTGCTGCAGTTGAAGCCTCAATTCTACAAGGGTGCCGATGAGATGCCTCTGTGTGCCGAGCACTGGAAGGCTCTCAGGAGAGCACAGAAGGAGTTGGATCACTGTCAGGTCAAAGCCTGGCTGGGGGTTACTCTTGGCTTTGTAAGCCATTTTCTTGACTTCCTGATTTAGAGCATTAGAAGCCAGCTACATCTCTGACTGTAAATTCTAGGTTTATCTGGTGAAACACATAAAAAAGTGTCATCTTACTTTAATTTGCCAGATTATTCCATGCCCCAGTTATACAGCACAAAAACCAAAGTGGCTTTAAATCCCACTTGCTGTTGTATTTTATGATAATGAGAATACACCTTCCCTGTTGTACCATCAACCTTCTTCTTCCAAGGCTTTCTTTATAAGGTAAAGGCCAAATTTTCTGGTTTTCAATGTGTAATAGTTATACTATTTTTTAAATTATTTTCTTGATAACGAACAGACTATATCCCTCTGTTTAGTACTAAGCCATCCTCTTAAACATCCACTTCCCTATACCTTCACACACATGTACAAAACTTTCCGATGAGATCTCCACCAGCTAAAAAGCATTACAGCTAGTGCTGATGAAGATACTTGGACTAAACACCTGAAGATGTCAGCAAGGTGAAAGGCATATGGCATAGAAATAATCTCTAATCTCAGCTATTCTAGGTACATAAAACATTATAAGGAATAGATGCAAGTTGACCATCAGATTCAAATTATTATTCAAGCCTTATTTTTAAATGGTTCAGGAAGCAATAGGCCATACATGTAAGGGTGAGGAGAGAGGGGTTGCACGATTTACTTTAATTTATTATTTTTGGGGGGGAAAAACAGTAAGCAAAGAAGGAGAAGAAGGGAAAATTGTGGTATGTGCTTTTAAAGTATTGTAGCAATGCAATAAAAGGGAAGCCTGCCTGGTTTAGTAGCTGCCTTATTTCTGAGAGGCTACAGTACAAAACTGGATGTGACGACTTGCTAGACACTCACATTTTTGTGTTTATTTAAGAGTTTAAATTCTTGTGAAAATAATGACAGAGAGAGACCCTCAGGTTAAAATCTTCATCTGCACTGCCAACAAAACATCTCAAGAGAGGCTGTGCCGTTTCATAGGTAAAAGAAATATTTTATAAGGCGATCGAAGAGCACAAGGCTGGGGACAGGAGAGGAACTTATTTGAAAACATGGCTTTTGAAATTGTTGCTGGCAACACAACAAATCCTCTAGGAAGAACATTTTAAGTATTTAAGGGGGTAGACAAGGCTTTTACTATCTCCTTAGCTTCGTAATTGCATTTAAGTCAGCAGAGTTATGATGAGTCTCTGGCTTCAGCCATGTGCCGATGATGAGGAAGATCTGCCCTCATTCAGAACTTCTGCTTTCACCCTTTGGCTTTCCAACAGAGCTGTCGCTTCCCAGAAATGCTGCCTGCTGTTTGATCTGCCTGCAGTGCCTCGTTACCTCTCCCTGCCAGGTCTCCGAAGGCACCTCTGGCCAGCAGAGAATGACATGGCACTGCCATTGTCTATTAAACCAATTGAGTAAGACACTAAAGGAATAAAGTGTTTGAAATATTCATTAGTTTTTAGAAGCACATATATCTTCTTAATTAGCTTTGTCACTGGATCAAATTAACAAGATTTTAATGACAGTTAGTAAGTGATACATTCATTAATTTAGGAAATGATTCATTTTCTCTGACTTTTTAAATTCCCTTCTAATAAAATAAATTCTGGCATGAGTTTTTCAATTAGGCATGATGTCCTTATTTCACATGGTGTAATACTGCAGCTTGAAAACCAGGATAGCGTGAGTACATTCAAGCAAAAAAAGTGATTAATTCCAAATAATTGTGTGACCTCTGAAGTCAAGTATTTATTAAAAAAAAAAAATTGTTTGTTCAGTTTTGGCTAAAGATTTATCAGCACATTTAGTCTACTTACAATTCTTCCATACCAACCTAAAATATGCTTAAGTATCACTTGATTAACATTATTTCTCAGACATTTTCACATATGCTCGACATCAGCACTATACAAACAAAGAAAGAAAGATAAAAGAAGCATTAATCACAATAAAGAGACATTATTTCTTCATTACCTGGCTGGACCAGCTTCCTGTCCAAATCAATCAAACTGCTCACATTAGTACCAGGCTAGAGCTTAGTAAAATGTATTTATTATGATTACGCATTTTATCAGTATTTATGCAGAAACATGCAAGAAGGTCAAGCTATCACTCTTCTAGAAATTTTTAAAACACAAGACTTTCTATTTTGAAATCTCCAGCCTAAGAAACTGTGTAACACAGTCTGGTCTGTGAGGTGTGGGAACTGCAGGGGTCCATACAGTTTTGCTTTAAGGAATGCAGATTTTTTTTTTTTTAATCACACCATATGAAGAAAAAAATAAAGGTACAGTATTAGTTACAGTATTAACAAGAAAATACCAGCCTTATATATTGAGGTTGCTCTGATTACCCAGAAAATTCATGCTTGGGAAAGGTGTTCTCCCTTTCAAATGCTGTGGGGTCTTCAATCAGCCTTTAATCAAAATGTGAAATCTTAGCCATGAGTCTTGGCTCTAGAAGTTTACAGTGCTTCCCAGATGGCTCTTGAGGTAACATCTTTCCACCCTTGAGAAACTCTTTATAGTTAAAAAAATCCCTACCGATTGATTACTGGGATGTTAGAACTACTTCCAGCTTTCAGTGACTGCTCCAAGTCTCAGTAGATAGATGTAGCCATGTGACAGTTCTCTGTGGTTTCGCTCTTTGACAGATGAGCAAAATCCTGCATCCTGACTGCACAAAGCTATGCAGAGGCTGCTGTAGAGGAAAACCCCAACATGGAAATGGAGGAGGTCCTGTCAGCCTAAGAAACTTTAAACGTGTCAGACCTTCATGGCTGTCAGACTCTTCATCAGCACTGTCACAGCAACCCTCAGTACTGTGCCTTATAGTGGCTTTAAATGTACCTTCTGGAAAGTGGGTGTATTTAATATACTTGCTGATATGACAGTGACCATTTGAGCTTCCTGAGATAATGCTTGCTCCTGTCCTAGACAAAGCAAAAAGACCCAGAAGTTCTTCGGAGCAAAGCAATCTGCAGAATTACTTAGGGCAATTTCATGCCATAGAAGCGAAACAAATTTGTTCTTTGCAAACTGCAAAAAGCTGACTTGAAAGCAAATTTTTAAACTTATTTTTCAGTTCATGGCGAAACTTGAAGCCTTGTGAGTAGAAACATAGTGTTTATGTAGCTTGTTACAAGCCATATGGTAGACATTTTAGTTATAGGTTAAGTCTTTAACAGCCTGTTCTTCTGTGTACTTGGAGCGATGTAAATCAGCAACAGATTTACTGTGCCAGTAAAGCCAGGACCAGCAATACAAATCCAGGAAAAGGCTGGCAATATAATGGTGGCCTATCAAGGCAGATAAATACAGTAATAATGCTACAAAGCAATTATTTTCTGAGCTATTAGAACTGGATGCATTTGCATCTAGTTATTAAAAAATTCTCCCTACTGTTTGAAGAAAAAGTATTCTTTTTTAATATTTGATTATTTTACATTTCAGTAGCAGGACTCTGTAATATCTCTACAGGGAGCAGTGTACTGGAGAGCCTCTATTTTTCTGAAAAAGGCACTGCAAATCAGTTAAAAATGAAACACAGTTATATGCTTGTTAATAAACCTCCCACTCTGCTCCAAAGAATTGGGATGAGATTTTATTTTTACTGAAATAGAAGTGAATTGCACTTTTTAATTGGGATCTTCAGGTCTTTCTGTAATACATAAGGCAAACAGCAATGAAAAGTGAGCCTGAAGTGCAGAGACAGTGCACACACCTTTGGTTGGCTTTTGCTCAGTGTCGTGAGAGGTTTTTGCACAGACCTCCAGACCTCCCAGCTTTGTCCAGACTCTGACCTACTTTGTTTAGGTTTTGCTTGGCTTTGTAGTAGTGTGTGGTGCAAGACGTACACGACTGCATTTGCTAAACCTATCTAGTTTAGTATAATTAAAGTTTTATAGAGGTGCCACAATAAAATTCTCTATCTTAATAATTTTATCTCTCCCAGTTTTCTCTGTGATTTAGTCTTTTCCAACTGAGCAGCAGTATCTGGAAATTATGCTGTCATATGGCAAATTTATGGAGATCTGCAAAGGAAGGACCAATGTACTCATAAGGTGCTTGATTCAATTCCTTTCACTATCCAGAAGCCACAAAAAATTTAATTTTTTAGGGCTTCTGTCCTGCAAAATCCAGACTATTTTTTTTCTAAATTTAATTGGACCCAGGGAAAGGAAGAAAATCTCCCTGTAAAGATTAGACAAATATGAAATAACATTAGAAATGACCTGCTAAATACTTTATGAAGTCTAATTTCATGATACATCTGTGGCTTTACTAAAACTGCATTGCACTGCAAAGCGATGGCAACTCAATCTGATAATTTTCCTGCTGTCATTCTTTATAAATGACTTCATTCTTGGGGCAGGATGTGAAATCTTTAAAGCGAAAGGGAAACAGCAAAGATTGTTGCCAAAGCAATCCTTCTCCCATATATAGGGTAAAAAGGGAGACTCTGGGCGTAACACTGGCAAGTAGAGGGAAAGAGGAGTGACTTTTTTAAGGTGTTGGTGTCAGAAGCTCAGAAATGCTGGGTAAGAAAAGCTCCCATCCCTTCCAGTCAATTGAGTTTATCTCAAAAGCGAGATAAAATCCAGGAGAGAGTGGGAAAGGACAACAGGGAAGCACCATGCTTTGGCATGAAGTTTGGAGAAGGATTTTCAAATAGCATGCAGAGAGAGGCTGGTCCAAGGCATCCTTTGTAGGCTGTAGAAATGGGTTGAAGAGCCATCCCAGAAGGAAGCAATTATGTCTGCAAGACTCCTGAAGTAATTTTGTGTTTTGACTTTCATGGCCAGTTTGGTAGTATGTGGACCAGGTGAATTTAAAGTGTCTGATGTGAAAGAATAGCTCAAGGCATGCATTTGCTGCAAAATTAATATTGTTTCTCGTGTTCACACTCTCATACACACCCACGGTTTCTTCTGTAATACGGGAATTAAATAATATCCATTTTATTCAATTAGGTGTGTAATTGCATCTTTTTGGAGGTTTGCACAGCCTGGGATAACTCAGCCTTGAGGTTACTGTCCAGGAAACTCCTAACTTCCAGCAAGACAACAGCATGGTCAAAGCTGTCCTTGATCATGCAGCAGGGAGTCTGTGATGTTGTTGTGGTTCAGGAAGAAAATTAACTCCGTCCTGGCCACAATCAGAACAGATGTATATTGGTGCCATTTAAAATACCAAAGCTTTCTCTTCACTATATTTGAATCCATTGACTATGGCTAAGTCACAGGAACAAATTCTGTAGGACAAAACTTATGTGATGTTTTCCATCGCTGAGATCAGGAAGCGACATCATATAATTTCAGGCATCAGCTGAACAAGTTTCATATGAATCAGAGCAAAATCGTATGTTGGGGTTGGCTTGTCCACACCTGCTGCTGCCAGAAGGCAGTTCTGTTGTCTCCCTTCTCAGTACCATCCAGATGGATTCAGCTGGGTGTTTGCTCTGCCCGTGCTTCCAGCCAGCTGCCGGCAAACCGTGGGCCAGAAGCCACATAACTGCATTAGCACGGACTGTGCCTGCGGGGGACAGAGGCGCTCGAGCCCAGGACAGGCTGTCACCAGCAGCTCCTGTCCTCCGGAGGCAGGACACATCAGAGCCACGGGGACGGTGCTGGCTTGAAAGGTCAAGTTCTTGCATCAGTTCCTGAAGACAAGCTCATTAACTGCTAAAGGCTAAATGTGCCCCAAGCCATATTTTTTTCACAAATACGGCTATCCTGAACAGTTCAAAGTGCTCCACGGTGCACGCAAGTATTTGTATTCTGTCCTGGTTTCCTCCAAGGACAGGGCTAAGTTTCTGCAGTAGCCGTGAGGGGGCAGACTCTGGAGCTGTGTGTCCAAGATGTTTTACTATTCCTTATCATCTTACATCATGGCCAGGGAGTGGGGCGAAGGGACTCTCTTGCTTCCCAAGTCTGTTTACCAGCGGAGCAAGCAGCAAATGGAGTGGTGGGGTAACACTGATCCCAGCTGAAGGGACTATCCAACATGTGTTCATTGTCCAGATCTGCGAGCAATTTTTGCCTGCAAATCACCCTCTTTTGGTATATTTCTGTTATTTATATTGTTGCTGTCTGTTCGCTTATCTCATTGCAGTTTCCAGTAAATTGCTTTTATTTCAACCTGTAACCACTGCCTCTTGTGTGTCCCACCAGAGTGGGGAGGAGAACGACTGTGGGAGGGATGGGCCACTAAATTAGGAAGTGCCAATCCTAAACCATGACAGATTCTTTTCAGGTAAAATGTATTTGGTGGCTGTGCATCTACCAGGGAGCAATGCTTGGCTGTGGTCAGTTTTAGTGCATAGGTAGATTTCTGCCTATACACAGTCAATGATTTTAAGCATTTCTGCACTTACTCCATCATTTTAAGTGATAAATAATCTTGTCTAAATTTCTTATGATTACTCATCATGACAGCATAGTACAATCAGATGAGATATTGGTTTCTCAGTAAAATATTTAATAAAATTGTCAAATATGTTATTACGTGAAGCATTGCACTTTATGATATGAAAATATAGTAGTCAAATGAAGATAAATATCTTAGCATAAATGCAGTAGAATAAATTTAATGACAAACAAATGTTGAGAATAAAATTGCCTACTTTTTGTACTTGCTGGTTATATCTAGCAAAACAATTGTCATACTGATTTTTTTGGAAGCAAAGTCCCATTTAGAAACTCATAGAGTTTCAGAGCAAATATTTTCAATTTTCAAATAGTTACTTGAAGTACTTTTATTGTTTTTCAAAATGAGTGGATGTTGCAATAGAAGAACACCCACACAGGGAAACCAGACAAAATTAGCTCCTGCCTCAAGTAATGCTTATCTTAAGACGAAAAACACTCTACATCTGCTGCAAGTATTTCCACTGTCAGAGAAGTGAGCCCTAGGAGACAGTTTTCATGGTCAGTTGCACTCACTTTTTAGAAACACATCTTATTTTCACTTAAACTTGTCTAGTTTCAGTTTCTGGTCACCGTGATGTTTCCCATGGACAGCTCACAAGTGCCTGTCGCTGGTTTGCCCCAGTGCAGATTAGCTGTGACGTGGATGCCGAGGAACCAAACCTGGCTCTGCAGGAAGCCAGCCCAAGCCAGCCCACTGGCTCAGGCCACAGCTACAAGGGCTTACTTCATTCCTCCACATCTCTGGGGGATCCTACTCTCCCTTTATTTGAGACAACAGCAGGCAAACTAGGTTTTCCTGTTCTTTAACCATTCCTGCAACCCTTCTTTCAGTCTTTCCAAATTTTATTATTGTTCCTTAACACAGGTCTTGATATTCCTCTGTTTTATACATTTGCAGATTAATATTGGCTCTTCTGGATACTTGTCCAGTAGTTTGCAATGGGATTTCATGGTCAGTTGGCTTTCCATCGTAAAGCTGCAGCATTTCCAAGTTTCCTGTTTCCTAGGATGCTATGCAACAGCCTGTAAAAATGCCCTGCCTACTCTCATATCTATTTGTGCAACTATATAAAAATATCAAAAACATGTATTCAGTTACTCAGTTCTTTTTTCCAACATTTTTAGATTTGGTTGATATCCTAACTTTTGCTCAGACAATACTAGTTGTCCCAAGACCTCTGAAGTGAGGATACAAAACCATATTCTTACTAAAATTACTCCTCATTACTCCAAGAATTAAAACTGTTTCTATATTATCACAGAAAATATTATCTCCCTTATCTGATCTCTTCCCCAGAAGAGAACAGAAATAGGTATTAAGCAGTTCTGCCCTTGGCAGATTAAAATTAAGAATTCAAACAATTGCACCTAAAGTGCTCCAGTATCATCATCAGATAATTCAGATAAATAGAATTCCTTCTGGTCTTCCCAGATTTGTTCACTTTTAATTTTGCCTTTCAAAAAGTGTTCCCTATTTTTTGTGTCTGTTTCTTAATTCTTGCTTTATGATCTTCAACAATGCTTCTAGAGGAACATTTTTTTTAAAATATCTGGATTGTGGGTTCATCATCTTGTAAAATGCACTTGAGTGGCTCCTAATTGTTGTTTTCATTGTTCTGTTCAAATCCACTCTCCACCTGATTTTGCTAACATTTATTTTTGAGTTTTTGGAAACCATTCCTTGTAAACTACCAAGTACATCTGTTCTTTAGAATGTTCCTTACACAGATCATATTAACATAACACACACATATAGTAGACACCAGCTAATTATGCATCTTGAGTTTTCTTTATAACTTTGTCCTAAGAGTATTCAAGACCATTTGCTACAGAAAAGCAGCCTGAAGACTTAGAGCTCACCAACTAATAATTTCCTTGCTGGGACCGAAGCTAAACAGCATAATTTCTTAGTTAGGAAATATTATAAAAACTGGAGTGAGCAATGCTGATGCCTAGTGGCGAAGAATGAAATAGAGCCACAGAATAATAGAATTGTTAAGGCTGGAAAAGATCTCTGAGATCATTGTGTCCAACCATTAACCCAAAACCCGCCAAGTACAGAACTAAACCATGCAGCCCTTTTATTTGGCAGGGTAGGAAGGAGGTAATTGGTGAATTTTTCAGGACAAGGGCTATTTTTGTCAAAATCTTTCTTTCTTCTGTGTGTATGTGTTTGCATGTGTGTGTATCTCGAAAAAAACCAGAAAATTTCAATTGGAAGAGAAATGCTGGTGAAAGTAGACAAGGATACAACAAAGTCTGACTGTCCAACAGTGGGATTTGAGAAAAGGCAAAAGATTTCATCATGAAATGAAAATGTCTCTCCTCATGAGAAACACTGGTGACAAGCAGATGAATTGGAACATCTGATTGAAAAACCAGTGACAAATAGATACACAACTGTCAGCAAGGGGAATTGCTTGGGAATGAAAAAAAAAAAAAAGGAAGGAATTTTGACCAAAAAATGGTGGGTTTTACTGGAAAAAGGAAAAAAATTTGAAAAATCAATTTTTACCCATCCAAGTCTCAGACTGACAGGGACACTGCCACTCAACCTCTTTGGAATAACAACAAAATAGGATCCATGAGCCCACAAATCACTAATCTTGTTACTGCCAAGAGATCACAAGATCTTACATTCCTTTAGGAGATTTTCAAGTACAAACGATGGAAAGGGGCAAAACTCAAAACATGGCTTTCAGTGGGATGCATAAGGCTACCTGAGCCCAGTTTTTCAGATGGAAGCTTTGCAAAATCATTAAATCACTGTGTGCTTGAAACACTCGGACGTGGATAAGCATGAGTTGAAATCTGGAAGGGATGAATACGTAGAAAGCACTCGCAAACAACTTTCTTCTCACTTCCTTCAGGAAAAATGCAGATGCTGTTCAAAATTCATTATAAGACCTTAAACAATGTCCACAGACAGAACTCACCTGGGAAGGGTCTTCCTATGCCCTCCAGCATTGCTGTAGGCAAAGCAAAGCCTGAGCCACAGGCTCCCTCCAAAGGGTGCTCAGCTCTTGGGCAGGTAACACGATGCTGGAGGGACCAGAAGAGGTCTTGGTGTCACACAGGTCAGTAAGAGTGCTGCAACTAAAGTCCTCCAAGAATCCACAAGAAAAGCTGTCCAACACAAGGAAGCTTGGTGGGTGAGGAAGAACAAGCAGGCGATGAGATTGGACATGTGTCTTTATGGGCATTTGAAGTTACCTGCACTTAAAACTCTGGAGGCAGGTTGTACAGCTGTTGAGTTATTGCCTAATGGTTAATTCCCAATGACAGCGTGGACAGCATCCTTTTATTTTCATGGAACTGTGAAGATAAAAGCCTTCCTTTTTTTGATTAATATCCTTGTAAGTTTATTGTAGCACATGCTACATGAGTCAACATCATCCCTCTATCGAGAGCTGAGGCAGGTACAAAATACAACATTAAAACTTTCATGCTGAGGTCGTGTATTACACCACATTTCCTTCAGGAACAACAGCGGTTTCTGCTATCAACGTAAATATCTGTATTTAATTACAAAATCATTAGGATTTAATAAGTCCAAATTCTGCTATTAACATAAATATCTGTATTTAATTACAAAATCATTAGGATTTAACAAGTCCAAATTATCAAACTGAAGTGATGAAGTGGTTAATGGCTAAATCCTGCGAAAAATTTATACAAACATGTATAAGACAAATTTTTGTGAAAGAAACTGTTGCCTATTGAAGTATGAGTATGTAACTACAGTTCTTAGATGAGAGATGTAATCATGAATACAGATTTTTGTGTGCTTTTATAACGTGTAAATATTTTTAAAATACATTATTCAATAGAGTTGCCACTGTTGCTTAAAATATTTTATTCTGTAGAGTTGCCATTTTTGTTTACCTCTACTTTCAATGGACTTCGGATAATAGAGAAAAAACACAGACAATTAAAATAATTGCTTGTAAAATACCAAATCAATTCTAAGGAAAAAAAGTCATGTCAGCAACTGTTTCAGTTCCTGCGCCAATGACACCATTACTTTCTCGTCATCGTTCCTTTTGAGAGACCACTGACAGTGGTTTTTTGCTTCTCCTCCCTGCTCGGGCTGGGTCCATGAGCGATCAGGCAGCACCATCTGCTGGGCATTTTTTCCTCCCTATGCCATCCGATTGCCTTTTTTTCTGAAAAAAATTGGCAACCAGGGGGAGGCAGAGCAGAATCAGCCGAGGTCTGTGCAAGATCAGGCTGGTTCTCATGAGCTCTAATCTGTTCCCCCTGTGTCTCTTGGAGAGTAACTTCTTTGCATCAATTAACTTGTTTAAGATCTGCTAACAAAAAGCTAATTTTTGTTCAGCTTCACAGCATTATTTCAAAATAATTAAGGTAATTACAAAATAATAAAAATTTTTAAAAATAGGATTTCCCCTGCTTTCTACAAAGATGTATGATCACACAGAGTGGTGTTTAAAAGTTCATTGTTATTACAGATGGGGGGTAAATCGGATATTATCTTCTACAGATTCAAAGATATTGTACCTCAAAGCTAGCCATATATAGGAAGTAAATAAAAAATTAGCAGAGAACTTTCCAGCAGGGCATGCATATGTTTTGTAACGTGAGCCTAATCCCAGGCGTAAACCTTTTTCCACCATCTCCTTGTTACAAAAGTGGCACCAGCTTTCATCTGCCACAGGAAATCCTGTCTTTAATCTTGGCACCAGATGTCACCAGCCACATAATTGAGCATTGCAACTGTGTGGAAAGAAAGCACTCTTCTGCTGGGAACCCCACATATATTTAGCGGTAAAGAGCCTGGCCTCTACTAAATGTGGTTTTGCTGCTCACAAAGGAACATGTTCAGTGTGCACCTACTCCCTTTACAATCACTTTAATCTTTCATCAGTGTTAAGGAGAACAGACCTAATGTAGTCTGGAAGGGAATAGGATGGCACACATGGTCATGTGTTGGAAAAGTGGTTAAAAATACTAAGCCAGCAAAACATGTAATCTGTTTGCATTAACGTGAAGGATCTAAAAGTGTTTCTATTTGAGGTACTATGCAAATTGGCAAGGAAAATTTCGTCCACAAACACACATTTCTGGGGGCTTGGTTTCTCACTAGAGTTTTACTTTAAGATCAAGTAAGGTCAAATCAGCCAGAAGTTGTTTCACCTCCTTCTGCTGCTCATTTCCACATCTACATCAACCTCTCCTTCTGCTGGCAAAAGCAATTATGAGGCCAAACTGGTCTGGAGAGCTTATTGCTTCCTGCTGCTGTTGGATTGTTTTCAA
Source organism: Falcunculus frontatus (assembly GCA_013398115.1). NCBI lineage: Eukaryota > Metazoa > Chordata > Aves > Passeriformes > Falcunculus > Falcunculus frontatus. The sequence continues at coordinate 391,960 of VZRV01009656.1, forward strand.
CTTGGGTTAAGTCCTCAGTTCAGTTTCCCGCAGAGCCAACACAAACTTGTGCTCTCACAAGGGAGATTGCAGAGACAGGACAAGCACACAGATAATCTGCTGGTAACGCAAAAGTCAACATGAGAAATTTGGACAGGATGACATAAATCAGTAATGGTGGCAGCGAAGTGTCTCCCTCTCTCTGGTCACTCCCAGTCTCCTTCGTCTGTTACACCAAAAAACCCCAAATCTATTCCAAGAGTGAAAGTTTAAAGCTCTTACTTCACAACATTACTTCTAGTACAAGATGTGCGTTTTTATTACATCATATGCATGGAGAAAAATATTATTTGATTAAATCTTTTGCCTGTACAAAAATTATATGAACAAGTCTGGTCACAAATTTCTGCCAGAAATGCCTGATATATTCCAGTCTTCTTAAGAAAGAGAGAAATATTTTAGAAAAATAAAATAGAAAAATTCTAATGATAGGTTTCAACACATAACATTTCTAAAAATAATGCTGAGAACAAATCCTCTTCCCTCAGCCAAGTTTACTGAGTTACTGTAAAAACTAAGGCCACATCACACTGGGATTCAAACTATAAGTATACTTCAGTAATGTGCTTACATCTAAAAGCAAAACTAAAGAGCAAATGTGGTAATGGAACATTAAGCATTAGAGGTGGACATGATTTATGCTGCTTACCAGATATAGTTCTATCTGAGGTTGCCAAAAGTAGCCCCAGAACATATTTTGGACTTCAAGAAGGCTGAAAGAAGGTCATATAAGAAAGAAAGGGCAGATTCAGAAAAAAATAATATTGTCAGGAATTAGTTCCTGAGCAATGTTTTGAATGGCCTCACACCTTCTGAGATTACATCCCTTTTTTTTTCAATTTACAACATATGTTCTAGGGTATGAAAACATCTTAAGCTCCTCATAATCCAGCTCCCTAGGTAAAAGGAGATTCTTGGGGACCAAACAGGAACAGCAGCCACCTGTATAAGATGAAGGCTGGAGCAAGAATTTGGACTGTGGAAGTTGTTCAGGAAATGCTTTCCCTTCAGATTCATTAACTTGGTTGCTTGTTTCTGATCAGGCTTTAGAGATCTCATCATCACACTCAAGGGTCTCACAAAGAGAAAAACCTGGTTTGGGTCCAGACCCTTTGCCACCTCTGGCAGCTACCACACAAACCAGGGAAGTCTGTGAGAATATAGAATGAAAAATTGAAGAGATGGAAAAAAAATTAGAAGCATATAATGAAATATATCAGCAAATTGAAAGAATAATTATTACTAATTAGAGTAGCCATGCACTCTTTTGAGATACATTGTTTTCTCTGTATAGATTTGAAGTCCATGTATTTTTTGCAGATTAAAACCCATGTTCATTGTAACAAGCTTTTTGCGGGCATCTCTGAGTAACAGCACCATCCTTTATGCACCCAGAGACAAAAAGAATGGGAGGTCCTAAGTACTCTGTGTATGATGTTTTGAAATGTTTGAGCTGTTGTGGTAAAAAAGACCACACCGACCCAGTTAGAGGAATAGGGCCATGTGGTGGACTATATTCGGAAAACAGGGAAATTTTTTTTCCCATAAAATTATTCTAAAATTCTAATTATTCTAAAAATAAGATGTGCTGTTACTAATTGAGAGTCCCTCACACAATCCATAAAAGATACCAGAGACTGATGTGGTGGCAGAAGTCAGAAATCAGAAAATGACAGGCTTAATATTAACACAGCCAGTTTTGAAGACTTCTGAATGTAGATCAGTGCAGAAAAGACTGCTGTCATTTTGTGCTCTAAAGAGAACTAAAATTGGGATTTTTTGTCTGACAAAAATATGAAAAGTGTTGTCTTGACAACCTTCATATAGTTTGAAGATGACTGCTTCTCTTTTGGCAACTTTAGAGGCATAAGAACATTTTAAAACTGATAAAAGTTTCTCTTCCAATAGTTTGCACCAGTTTAATCAAAGTGCAATTAAAGCAAATTTTAATTCTGTTTGATGTGACTGATATTTGTAAATTTGGTCTAATATATCCATTTTCTTTTATTTGCAACCAGCCAGCAGTGCAGTGCAGTTATTATTATAAATACTTTATAATTATAAATTACTAAGAAAATGTGCCTGGATGTCATGCATTAAGCTTCTCATCATGACTTTTGTTTATATTTTTGTTTATATTTGAGATGTAACTATGGTGATATTAACACAAAGAAATTTTAAAAACCCTGATTGATACAAGAAATAGGCATAAACCAAGCATAATGCAAAATAAGAGGCTTTAAAAATAACTACTGTTTTCCCTGTTATGCTTCTCTTTCATGTTTCTGTTTGTCATTTAATTGATGCATGTTCCACTACCTTGCCTTTTATCTTCGGTTTCCAAATTAGACACCTCTTATGAAATCAATGCTGTTTTTAATGCCACAAGTGAATTTATTAGCAGCATCTTTATGGAAGGGACATGGTTAAACTAGAGCTGGATTTGGCTCACTACACAGGAATAGTTATCAGCACTCTGCAGTTGCCTATTCATTATGACCTGATTCAAACCCCAGAAGTCAACTAGAAGACTCCAGTTATTATTAGTAGATTTAGATCTGATTGTCAATGAAGCTAAATAAAATCCAAGGAAAGTAAAGAAAGACAAATAGATCATCTTATCTGTAAGACCTGAAAGTATTATAGCTGGGTCTGACTGTCTGACTGAAATCAGCTTTTTAAAGAAAATTTTACTTTGGAAAGTCATATATTGTGCAGCATTTTTCATACAGTAAATATGCAAGAATATGATTGAGAGATATACTGAGATTAGCTCAGGACACTGAGATTAGCTCAGTTGGTCAGAGCGTGGTGCTAATAACACCAAGCTTATGGGTTCAAGCCCCATAAAGGCCATTTATTTAAGAGCTGGACTCAATGACCCTTGTAGGTGCCTTCCAACTCAGAATATTCTGTGCATGCTTGAATCTGCAAGAAAAAGAAATTAAAGCTATAGCTCTTGAGAAACGTGAAGAGTAAAAAAAAAAAAAAAAAAAATCAGTAAATCTCATGATAGAAAAGCTGGCTGTCAGGTTCCTGGGATGTGTTAATTAGGTTTAATGGTGGTTGTTCATAAATAATAAAAAACACATAACAAAACATTGCTACATGAAAGTAACATGAAAGACTTAAATTGTATGAGGCCAATATCCACACCAGATTAGAATGAGAAAGGCTGGGATTAGTTTGTGCAGTCGCCCATGCCATAAACCATGCTCCTTCTGTTCAAACTTCTCTAAACACATCACAGGAACAAAGTGGCTGCCCTCAATGCGTCACTTGTCCTCCAGGCGATGTGGTATCATGGAGACCAGACACCATCTGCAGAGCAGATGTACCCATGGGGGGTTTGAAAATCAACAATTTGCAGAAGAAAAAACCATGATTACTCCATTTTATAGAATATGAAGAGATGTACAGTATGAAAAGGCTTGTTGAAGATGAGAGTATAATGCCAGGATTAAATTTTGGAAGTTCTTGGACGTCCAGTCCCTTTTCAGTCTATTCTGCTGATCTTCTGCCTTATTTAGCTCATGATTATTGTTCTTTTAATGCTTTTAAATTTAGAACAAAATTACACTGAGGTCTGACTGATCTCACACAATAAATTACATGTGTAATTCCATTGCCTTTCATAGATCTATTAAAAAAAAGTGAGACCGGCACCTTACACACGAGATTTAGGTTTTGTTCATGAGGATACTCCAATCAAATCACATAACTCAGTTTGAACCTTGCTAGTGAAAGCTTCTGCATAGTCATTAATTCTCAAAATGAAAGAGAACTTATTCCAGACAGCAGAGCGCATCCATCCTGACCAGGAGACCACTCTACATTGAGGAGATAGTGACCCACACTATCTTATTAACCTGAGCTGGCAGCTAAGGTGCTGCACACTTGGTGTGGGCTGTGCTGAGCCTCATTCCTTGGCTGCAGGACAACCTCAGCCACCTCACTGCAACACTGGAGCCTGTGGGCAGCACGTGCTCAGTACCAGCAATTACATCACTTGCACAACCTTACCTTTATCGAAAAGTACAGGAAGAATTGCTTACCTGAATTTCCTTTATGTCTTATTTTCTGGTAGGAAAAGTATATAATAGCTCATACGTATAGAAAGAAGGGGCTTCTGTCCATGGAAGGGATATGGAATGCCATGGGAATGTCCATCTGGGGTCTCTCTGACACTGCAAGAATGCTGTGTGCTCAGCATCTGAAGGGAATTTACTCAGCATCTATAATCTTTTTTGTATGATGTCTTATTAAGGAGCTATTTTGTTAAGTAATTTTTATCAGTCATTTCTTCAGAAAGAGCACTGCTTCATCTCTTTCTCACCTCATGAATTCTGCTGCTGGTGAAGAACAGATTTAAATATGAGTTCGCACTTGTTTAAGTAAAATTATAAATTAATATATAACTTCAATTTCACCTTTTTCCAGGAATTCTTTAACTCAAAGTTTACCTCTAAATCTAGCACCTGAGTGCACCTTTCACTGCCCATGTTTTTTTTTAATCTCATGAAAGGAACAGCCAGCTGCCTTCCTAAAAAGATACTGTTTTAAAAACATGAAGCACAAAACATTGTCACTGAAAACTCTTGGGGCTCCTACATCAATCTGGAAACTGCTGCTCAATAACCTTGTGAAGCCATAACAGAGCTTCGTGCTGCCTTCTGCAGCAACTTCACGGCCTTGGAAAGACCCCTCAAGCCCTTCATGCTTGGTTTGCTCCTCCAATTACAAACTTCTTCCAGTTACAGACTTCTGCAAAGACAACCTAGCCTAGAGGTGACAGCAATGCACGGAGTAAGTAAAGAACAAAACCTGAGAAATAAAGCTTTAATTTAAGGAGCAGGTGGAAGCTCCACGTTTCCCTCTGCCAGTGTGCCCGGCAGCAGGGCATGCCTTCAGTAAGACAGAACCTTCTTTACTTTAAAAATGTGCCATCAGGTCTATTAGGGAAAGCATCAATAATTAAAGTTAATGCCTGGAAACTGGCATCAGCTACGGGCATGATGACTCAAGCTCTTGGAGATCCATTCATTATATTCAACTACAAAAGCTAGAAGTTATAAAAAATGCATGAATAAATTCTTTAAGTATTAACACGCTGCTTCTTTAAATGTTTGCTCTGACCCAGGTGGCGCTGCTCTGACTTTTTCTGCAGCTTCTTTTCACTTAAATGACCTTAGATTATTGTAGCTGTCTCTCAGGATTAAACAAATTACTCTCTTTAAAATGTATTATTGAAGGATCCTACTTAGTAAGAAATAGAAAATGGACTCTGGCATCCTCTCCTCCAACTCATTATAAAATGTTAGATTTCACAGAAGAGTTTATAATCTAAAATTTAAGTCTTTTGAACTAGATAATGCCATTTGCTAAATTCCTTTCTGGGCTTGGCAAAATTAAGTAAAAAACAAGCTAAATACTACAGAAGAGATCCCTGTTTTGTATTTCTAAACCGCACGAAGATAAAGCAGTAGACACGATGTCATAGTATAACTTTTGGTCAGAGGTGGTAGCACTCAAGTGTCTTTCACATTAAATCAACAGCAATAACAAACAAAAAAAACTTCATGGAAGTTTGGGCATTTCTGATATGGTGGAGTGAAAATATTTCCTTCTGTGATTTTTGGGTTTAAGTTTCTAGGTGGCATTAATTTCATGTTTTGGTTATGTTTGCTTTTAGGGTGGTATTTCAAGATTGCTCATTGATGGGTTAATTTTGGCATTTTTTTCTTCCCTGGTAGGGTTTGGCTGCAGCTTCTAAATTCACAGATTCACAAAGTCCACTTCTTTCTGTGCTTGAATTTTTCTTTTCAGAGCAAGAGGAGTCAGTAGTATTTTCCAGATGAAAGAAGAGCCAGATATTTCAAAGAAAGAGAGTTTGAACTTTTCTGTTTCCGGCTCTGCAGCCAAATATCTAGAAGTTGCAAGCTGCCCATCACTCTTTCTCAAAAAGGTAATATAAAAAGAATCCAAAATTCTGAAGGGATTACTTAGCATCCTGGTAAAAAGTAACTGAAGTAGTTTCAGCTGTATTATAATACTTTATCCAAGATAGAAAGAGAAATCTGGACATTATAGGAAAGAGATGTCTTGATTTAGAAGGCATATAGTGAAAATTTCACTTTTAAAAATAATCATCATGTTTAAACACTGCTGCCAAGTTTCAGAAAGAACCAATCCTTCAGCTCACATACCTATTTGTTTGTTCTAGGTTTTATGGACCGCCTATCTCTTACACATCTCAAGTGCAGACTTGACTATTATTGACCAGTGGCCATTACCCTACCACCTAAATGTTATAGCATCTTTTTGTAATCCCATTGTACATCCGTGAATCAATCGCTGCTGAAACAGTGGAGTACCTTTCTTTTTTTCAAGTATGGATACAGTGGGTTGGATTTTTAAATCCCATTTATATCCTACACTGCAAAATTATGGGGCTTAATCCTGTGATAGTTTGAGAAAATTTGTTGGTTCTGTAAAGCACTGAACTCTCAGTTCCCACAGAAATTAATGATGGTTGAAAGAAACAGTGCACATCCCTACCTCACAGAATCGGGCCTAAAAAGCAGTGCAAGGGGATTTCCTTCTCCTCAAAACAGACAGCTGAGAATATAACCAAAAGGCTTCCTATAATGACTTAACAATTCACTTCTGGTAACAGCAGCAAGGATCTCATGTCAGAGCTAATTTTGACAAAGGCAAATGTGGTGAAGTGCTCCCTAATGGAAAGTCCCTTGATGAAAGCACATTAGCTCAGCATTATCAGCAACTGGGGAACTGCAGAAAGAGGGGTTGTGTCCAGAAAAGTGGCTCTGTAGGAATGACACCTTCACATCACACGATACTTATCTTATATACTGGTGTAAGCGGCTACATCACGTTTGTTCATCTTTTTGGTAAAAATGCAAAGGCACCATGTCTTGACTACTGTTAGTACCACAGAATGAATCCAGTTACAGAATATAAAGGATTCGTTTTTGAGAAAATCTGTTCATATTTTAAAATAACTTCCAGACACATATATGTATATATAGTTAAACAACACCAAAAAAAGTAAATTTATATGCAGCTTTCCATGGAAACTTTTGAGACTGACAGTAAAACACAATACATTTTCATTCAGAAACTGAGGTAAATTCTTATTTCTCATCAACACCAAAACTGAACAGCTTAGTTACATCATTTGTTATCTAGTTTCTAACCTAGTCAGTAGGTAAGTAACACTTACTGTATGTAAAGGTGACAGTGCGGCCCAGAAATGCCTTAACAGATGAAGTTAAAAAGATGAGAGTTACAAACTCGATGTTTGTAACACTTCTGTAAAACAGAACTGCATTTTAATTCAGCATGATAATTTTACCTTACTGGATCTCATAAGACATCTGAATTTTTTTCCTTGAATTCCTGAAGAATTCACATCAGCAATCTACACAGACATTTAGGACATTTACATCTTAGGACATTTGCTGCAGTAGCTAACTGTTTATTAAATCTAATTATTAATCTAATTATATTAGATTAATAGATTATTATTAATCTTATTAAATCTAATTATAAATCTAATTATACTGCATACCTTGTTTGTTTAAAAGCAATAAAAATGATAAGCCAAGTAAAATTACAGAGCATTGGCATTTAGCATTAAAAACAGACACTGTCTGACCTTCATGTGACTAACTACAGGAAAACTCAGAGCCTAAGCTAGGCACAAAATTTCTTTCAAGAACATTTGGAGTTGAAAATGGATTAAGATATATCCTATTTTGACTTCAAAGGCATTCTATATGTGGTTTGAAATCCCTTTAATTGACTCTCCTATACTCTTAGTGACTGCTTTGTCCAGGAGTAAAATGGGCTGGCTTTGGGAGTGGGTGGGTCCGACACAATTTAGAGGCCAGTACTTTGGTACCTAGAATCATGAAAGATACAGCACTTCTGAGTTTTGGCCCGGAGGGCAGAAAATTATCGCATTATCATAATGTGGACAGTATCACAACTCCGAGAATAAATTAGCTGCCCATCCTGACAGTTTTGTCTTATCTCTTATGAAAAAATATCCAATTAAAGTGGTTCTAAAAACCTTTCTACAATCAAGTTCCTATGTTTTGCTGTCTTTATAAAGAGTTCTTGAGTATTAGTGGAAATCTTCTTGCTCCACATTTTGTTTTGATCATTGTAGGTATGACGTAACAATTTCATCACACTCCCCTTCACAGAAAGCTTCTATACACTGATAGCTTTATTTAGTCTGTGGAGGAAAAACAATGAGAAGGTGAACCAAATTTTCCTCTCAACAATTTGATTTTCTAAATCTCTGATGATAGTTTTGTGGGCCCTTGGTATTCCTCCTTCTTGTGGATCCCGAAGTAGATAGTGTGCTCCAGGCACTGGTAATCTCCAGGAATGCTTCAGGATTTGAATACCACAGCTGTGGAAAGGATGTTCTTGCAGTGCTTACAGCAGACAATGAGCCAGCAATGTGCCCTTGCTGCAGAGAAGGTAAGTGGTATCCTGGGCTGTGTTAGAGAAAGTATTGCCTGCAGATAGAGGGTGGATATTCCTGACCCTCTACTGAGCACTGGAGAGGCCTCCTGCACACTGTGTCCGGTACTGGGATGCTCAGGACAAAAGAGAAATGAACACACTGGAGAGAGTCCAATGAAGGGCCATGAAGATGATTAAGAGACTGGAGCATTTCTCCTATTAGAAAACAACTATTTAGCTTGAGAAGAGGAAGCTCAGGGGCATCTTATTAACATGTCTAAATGCCTGAAAGGAGGCTGCAAAGAGGACAGAGCCAGGCTCCTTTCAGGGGTGCCCTGTGACAGGACCAGGGGCAGTGGGCACAAACTGAAATGCAGGACTACCCCTCTGAACATCAGGAAACACATTTTTGCTGTGAGGGTGACCAAGCACTGGAACGGGTTGCCCAGAGGTGTTGTGGAGTTTCCTCCTCTGCAGTTGTTCAGAAGCTGTCTGGGCACAGCCTGGGTAACTGGCTCTAGGTGGCTGCGATTGAGCAGCAGGGTTGGACAAGGTGACCTCCAGAGGTGCCCCCCATCCTCAACCGTTCTGTGATTCTGTGATAGCAATCTTTATATGCTTCATGGAGACTTAGTATAAAAGAAACCAAATTTGATCTTTGTCTGAATATTACAGAATCTTCATTGCAATTTGAATCAGCTGTAACTGGACAGTGCTGACCACTACATAGCAATATTACAAAAGGGAGAGTTTACAACAGATGCAGGTGCTTTGAGATCACTTCAATATATCTGCTGATCGTAATTGCTACAGATAAAGTGCTGAAGAAGTTTGTCCATGCTTTTTATTTCTTCTACATCCGTTTATTCACGTAAGAGGTGAAAACCTCCATACTCTAACTCCAAATCCCAAGAGCTGAGCAAGCTTTTAAACTCTTTTTCTGTATTCCATTACCTAGTTCACCTTAAGTAGACAAATTCTTACAGAGTTTAAACTTCAATCTCTTTCCCTATAAAACAAAGAACCACAAGCCCTTGCTGACTCTATGATATTAATAATGCATAAAAATGTAGATGGACATCTAGCATGTGAGTGGAAGATATTCTCTCTGCTTCAGAGGGCATTTCCCCATCAAAATATGCATAATGAAATTCCTAAGGGGCAAAGAAAAGTGGAAGAAACATTCCTTTAAAAGGGCTAGACTACCAGTGTCCAGCTATGGATATACTAAATACCTGCAAATGCAACAAAAAAGTTACTGTAAAAAGTTACATTTTTCCCAAGGCCACTTAAACTTTTAAAATGTATCTGTCATCATAAAGAGGGTGGCAAAGAAGCTAGAGGGCTTAGCCATTCTGGAAGACGGTCACTGTCCCTGTATGGACCACTCAAAGCATAGATGCCTTCTGGATTCAGACAGGAAATGAGTGGCTGGGTGGTAGCAGATGGAAGAGACGGGTTTTTCTCCTGGATGTATCAAGCGAACAACAGAGATCTGCAGACATGAAATCATACCAATCTTCCACATATACAGACCTAGTTTGTCCTTTGTGGAAAGTGATTTTCGCTACCATTTGGGTGAATACCCGGCTTTTGAGCTATTATGAGGCTTTCAAAGTAACCAAAGCAGCTTCCCTCTGGGAGCTACAGGCGAAAGACTGAGGTTGCCTGGAGGAGATGAGCCGCTAGGCATTTTCATTGCAGACTGTGGTGCACTAATAGAGACCAGACCTATTTCATCTGCAAAGGAAAGTTGTGCAAGTACTGTCTTCTGGATTAGCTTCTCCTTTACTACTCAATTTTCCAAGGTATATGAGATGCTTCTTTCAGTAGACAAAGATTTTGGCATTCAGGTCATAGAATCAGAAAAGTTATCTGTCTTGGAAACAGTTAATACTAATGGAGTGAATTATTAAAAGTATGATCTTTTTGTCTCAGAATACAAGATGGTCTCCCACGTTCATTCCTATCTCGTGATGAAATGGGATGATTCTCATCCTCTACTCCTTTGAGCAGCTCTGTCTTAAACAGCATTTTCAAATCTGAAATTAATCCAAAACCTCTGAATCTTAGAGAAAAATACAAAAAAAATTTCTCTGGTTAATAAGTATGACATTCTCCAAAATTAAAATTAACATATTTTGATAAAAAAGGAAAAAAAAAACCCAAAAAAACCCAACCCAAACCAACCAAACAAACGAAAAAAACAACAAAAAAAACCAAGAGGGGGAAGGAAAAACATTTTGCTTGTTCTGTGCCTCAAGGGCTCCACTGATCTCTTTGGGGTTTTCTTCAAGCTCTTACAATTCCTGGATGCAGCTTACTCTTCAGGCTCCCCAGGCATGTGATCACAGCACCAAGCCTGACAGACTTCAAGAAATGTTTGGACAATGCTCTCAGGCACATGGTGTGACCCTTGGGGTGTCCTGTGCAGGGCCAGGAGTTAGACTCAATGATTCTGATGTGTCCCTTCTAACTCAGGATATTCTATGATTATTTCTCCATTCCTCTCTACAATATTTATACGTGGAAAAATGTAATTTCTTTAAAAGCATATTTTGCAGCATAGGAGATTATTATAACACATGTACTACTTTCACAGTTTTTCAAAGAACAAGAAAATAGTTTTCCATATTTTGGTTAAATTTTTTTTTAAAAAAATCCACAAAACCATGACCATGTCAATACACTTTGCTAAAACTAACACAACACTGCTGTTGATATTCTCAGATTGAGTTACGTTATCGTAGACTAGTTTGACCATTATCCAAAGCTTGACTTATCTCTGGGAATATTAAATATTGACTTTTATTTGCTTAACATTGACAAAAGAGTCTGATTAAAGATACTTTACCTTTTATACCCATCTAGAACCATTATTTGATTCCATTAAATAATTCTGTGAAGTCTGTCCTTGCTTTCCTGTGTATCTCATTAAACACACCAATAACCGAAAGCACTTTTGGACTATCACTGAAGACCACAAAGTATCCTACAGACACACTGCAGTGCTCTGATAGGGTCAGCAAATCCCCCCTTTTCTCCATTCTCAATGGAGATGAATCAAGTATCTTACTTCAGTGTTTCCTACAGAGAACATAATCAATTAACTCCAGTACCTGGCACATCTTGATATAAAACCTACTGCTTTCATTAGAACAGGAATACACTGGGTAAATAGCTTTAGAAAACTACTTAGAGAGAATCCTAGCCTCAGGGACTCATCATCTGAATAACAACTAGGACACTTGAAAATGCCTTAAATAGATTAAAAATATAAAAAAGAATCCTGGAACGGGCAAAAAACCTTTTGTTTATTTGTAATCTTAAAAATAAAAATAAATCTTCAGCTGTATATCTAAAATGACTTCCACGTTAAATTGTAGAACAAAGTTTTCCCCAGCTTGTCATTTCTTTCCGCACAGATGTTCTTTCTGTAGATGTACAACAAATATTACTGTCCAAGGGGCTGCAATGCCACCTATGTGAGTTTTCCCATTCACCAATATAATTGAAGCTGTGCACACCAAAATTTTCAGATACCACTCATCAATATACATGCTTGTGTGCAAAAGTGCAGATTTCACTATTTTGACACTATTAATATTATTCAGTTATTAACAAAAAGGATAGCAAGTAATTGTTAAAGCACGGACCTACCTTCTTTGCCTTTGAAAATAAAGCCTTAAAGATTTTAAGGGCTTTTAAATTTTTTTTTTCTGAAAGTACATACATAAATCCTCCCTCTTCAGCTTTCAGAGGCAAAAGTCTGAGCTTTGAAATTTTCACTTTTTCTGAATTTTCCGAACAGTATTAAATAGCATTCACCCGCTGCACCTCCTTGTCTTATAATAATGGTTCCAACTTCACAGCTAAAGCACACATATATAAAAGCAAAAAACTAAACATGGTGAAATATCATCAGTAAATAATTATAAAATATTGGCAGCAAAATGTAGACATTGGAACATTTCTTAGAAAACCAAGCATAAGATTCCCTCACTGCGACTTTATTAAGGGCTTTATGGCTAGCACGGCTATGTCATACCAGGGTCAGAACAGCCCACAAAGACACTGATATGTGCACCTCTCCTGCACAATTACTATCAAATAAAGCAACACTGAAACACTTGATTAGTAACTTGCAGTCACATTTCCTTCAGCTATTCTCCAACACATTGATCACACTTTTACATTAAACACATAAATACCAATTTTCACACAAAGCCTTAGCACACAGCATTCTAAAAGCCTGATTTTTTATTTTTTACTGGGGTATTGATCTTCAAGGTCTTTCAAAGACCTAAAAAAGGAAATAGCAAAGTAATTGCAAAAATTCACTTCTCCTGTCTTGAGACATGTCACACATGAAGGCCATCCTTACAGAAATGTTTACAAAGGAGGAAATTTTCCAGTGTAGCAGATCCTCCAAACCACAGAGGCACTGCAGCTTTCTAGAAGAGTTGAGTGCCTTAATTACCTTTGATCTCACCAGTAGACAGGTAGATGTGCATCTTTTAAAATGGTTTACTCATATGTTTCTTTCCACAATAAATCCTGGAATGGCAGATACAGGCTGAGTCAATAACATTAATCACACAATTGTAAGTGCTTATGGTAAAAGACATATTAATAGCAGTCATTTGTTAATAGCTGGTGTGATGGGTGTTGCTCAGCAATCCAGCTGGGATCCACTTGGGTGCAGAACAGAGTGGAAATACAAAGTAATTTTTTTGCAGCAAGAGCAGGTATGTGCCTCCCACCTCTCTCCCTGCAATGCTTTGGATCACAAACACTATTCAAAATGTCATGTGTTAAATAACTTCATAGGCCCAAACATAAGATGAATCTCATACTGCTAAGCCCAGATTCATACAGTCTTCATCCATCCTCACCATGGCTGAGGCATAAACATGTTCAATTATCCTACAGGGCAAGAGAAAGAAGCACAGAGGAGATCTGAAGACTTGCAAGCCTGTTCCTGGGGCTTATCAGTAGAGCAGTTTTGCACTGCAAGTCCTGCTTTTTCCTGTATTCATGGGCTTCTGTCCACATCACAAGCCTTGAACAACGCAACCCCCTGGAAATTAGAGAAAGTTTTGCAGAGAAGTGGAAGATAGCAGGATAGGATAGGATAGGATAGGATAGGATAGGATAGGATAGGATAGGATAGGATAGGATAGGATAGGATAGGATAGGATAGGAAGCTAAGAAGTCTCTTGAATGGTGTGAAGGATTTTAAATTTAAATAATCATCTTTAATGTTTTAAAGAGCATCCTATATGGCACACTGGATTTGCTATGCAGCATAACACTGATTTTACTACATATTTATATTTATTTCTTAATTTATTTCTTAACTACTTTGGACACAGTTTGATGGGGCTGTGGCCTAATTTGCAAAATATCAGAAAGATACTTGTCAGCATTTTATTTTGCAAGGTCAAGAGCCTGAGGCACAATTAACATTTTTTGATGAGACTTTGGGTATGGTTTTATTTGAAAATACAGCCTGTTTGGAGAGTGGTGCAATATTCTTTCCTCTAACTGTCAATAAATTATAGCTTGACAAAGTTGGAGGTGTGTTTTATCAGAAAGATACTGAAATGTTCTGCTCTTCTTTGGAATTATTTGCAAAAAAAAAAAAATCCATGTTTTTATTAAAAAAGCACTCTTTGAAACTTAAGAAATATTAAGAAATATTCAGTAGAACAGAACACAGATCATACCGCCAATACTGTCAACTGACAAAAAAAAAAAAAACCAGCTTCAAAAATTTGGAACTGCAAGCATTGGAAAGTGACATCTAGTTTAACAGTCACCTTCATGAGTGAGACAGCTGATGTTGCAGCCTCTTAAAGGAAGTGATATTTGTCAATATTTGCAAAATGCTATAGACCAAGTCTCATGCTTACAGAAAAGGTTTAGCCTATTCATGTAGCTAAACAAAAACCTATTAACTCAAAAAAGCCTGTTTATTTTGTATCCACTAAAAATTTGGAATAAAAATTTCTTTGCTCTTTATTTTAATAAAAAAGGATTAATCTATTTACATAAGTATATTAAAACTTAGACTGCAGAAAACCATCTTGTCCCTCTATGTGTTTCTTGTCCTGCTTAATTTTGAGAAAAAACTTGATAGCCCTATATAGAATGTCTTTGAACTAGCTTAAAAGTCTAAAAAAACCCTTCCCTAAATAAATCTCCCATCTTGAATATTCATTGCCCTGGTATCAAAGAACCGTTTTCCTGCATCCTTAATTATCTCATTTCACCCTTGTTCTCTCTCTTTACCCTCTGCAGAATGTTTCCCCCAGTAAAATAACAGCAAAGACTCAACCCAAATTTCTGCTTCAATATGAGAAATAGCAACAGTTCTCTCAAAGCACTGGCATATTTCAGTACTCTAGTATTTATGTCTAATAATATATACTGAAGGGCCAAGTCTCCCCAGAGTATACACACTGCCAGTGTTCAATACTGTCATCTGCTCTTCTTTCACACCACAGCAAAGGCTGCCAAGTGCAGCTCCCTCAAGGTTGGGAAACTGATATCAGCTAGATTAGCACTCTCATACTCAAGGCAGGAGTGACAGCTCCAAGTGAAATAGTCTAAAACATTGGGACTATAAATAATGTTGCACACTCCGAACAAATGCTCTTTCTCCTTCTAAATTATATTTGCATAAATACAATAGCTATGTGTATGGGGCAGCAGCATTACTGGATTAATTATTTATCAGCAGAAATCTATTTTCCTTACCTGCCTGCAATCTTGCTGGCTTCTTTACTTGGAGCAAGTATTTAGTAAATACTTAAGCTTTTCAAAATCTGTGTTCTGAAGCAAGGGGAATATGCAAACCTTGGGCTTTGCAAACACATGGGTTTCATCCCACTTTCCCCACAGACACTTAAAATATTTTGATTGTAGAAGTTTCTACAGTAGCAATGGGAAAGTATCTGAGACACAAATTTTTGGTTTCTTCAAAAGTCCTGAAGTACATCTTAGTCTATAAAACAGATTCTTTACAAAATACAATAATATACATGCTGTGAAATACTTAATATTTGAATGCTTTCTACTACACAAATAAAAACTCAACAACAGCTATAACCTTCAGCTTTTACACAGTAGCTGATTTTTTACCCGCTCTGTCCACTACAGAGTCTGTGTCTGAAACGTGTTGAGCTTTCTGATGTGATTTATTTTCTTACTACCGCTTCAAGAATATAGGAAAAAGTATAAAGAATTTGTTGTGATCTGTCCAGGCAGACCTCTACACATGGCCACACCTCTTGTAAATGAAGGAACCTTTATATAAATGCAGGATCAACCAGATGGGCAGACTACAGCAAAATTGGGGACTAAATGGGTAAAATGAGGAAGAAGTCTCCTTGAGTAGACAACATTCAACAGCATTTTGTGTCTAACATTGCATACCACAAAAATGGGTAGAAACTGTAATATTTCACACAAAGAAAACTAACTTGTGAAACAACCTATCACAGAAGAAACCAAGTGTTTTGCAGAGATAAGTCACAGTTGTACATGTTTTAAACTGTCCAAAGAATCAGACAATCCTATGCTCACATGGTCCAGTTGAAGTAGTACACACAGGTTCCTGAGAGATTTCTCTGAAGAGAACTAGAAATAAAGAGACTGACATAGGTAAGACCTGCATGGGGTAAAAAGGAAATTCCTCCCATGAACCCATGAAAATAGAGGAAACAGAAGGCAGAAACAAATGGTTATTTTTCACTGAAAAACAACTTACTTCAGGTCTTTCAGGAACTTACAATATATAGACAAGCAAACTGGAAAAAAAGGTAGTTAATAATGAGGTAACAAAATTTATTGAGAATACAAACTTTTTCAGTTTCAGTGGTTCCTGAAGGCCAAATTTTCCGGGTTGGCCAAATCTAGAGCTGACAGTGAGTGACAAATACGTGGCATTTTGATGGGCTGCTACATTCAGCAAGAGATACTCTTCAACAGTAGAACAGAAAAAACTTGAGGCAAATGCAGGAAGACTGATCAGAGATATAAGGAGAGTGTAAACAGGTTAGGGTCGTTCAGTTTGCAAATTAAACGACTAAGGGTGAGGATATGATATAGGCTACAAAATCACAAACCATTTGAAAATAGAAAGTAACCCTTCACTTCTTCTTACAACACAAGCATGAGATGTCCAAAGATATTTTCAGATAGCAGGTTTAAAATGAAAAAATAAGGAATACTTTTTTTATCCAACATAATAACAGAACTATGGAACTCACTGCCAAAGGAGGCTAAGGAGGACAAAAGTATAAATAATTTTAAAATTAAGTTAGATAATTTCATAGAAGATAGGTCTACTGATGGTTACAAAACATAATGGACTGAACACAGTCTCAGGGTTAGAATATCCCTAAGGCATCGATTACCAGGATCCAGCTGAGTTTAGGAAAGACCACTGCCATGGGCCCAACTTGGATTCTTTCTGTACCAGTACTCCACCTTGTGTACCACTACTCTAGACTCAAGGCAGGATATTGAGAAGCAGGGAAAATCTCCCTTTTGGCTTAATATGACTGTTCTATCTTCTTGGTATCAAAGCTATTCTTCCTGTGTACTCTTACTATGGAGAATAAATAGACAACAAAAATATTACCCAGGTTATCTGTAAAATGATCACTGGCTTTGAGTAACAGAGCTCTTCCAATATGAGACAGCCCAGGGCACTCCTGTCAATGTATCTAGTAAAATGAAAAGTACAAGAAGTTATTACTTGAATGAAAGAAAAATACTTCAAAACATATTTATGTATGCAGTTTGTTATAAATGAGAACAGTTAATCCAATGAGATTATTCATTTGCTTCAAGGGTAAGCAGCTGGAGAGAAGAGGAGCAAAGCAAAGCAATGAAAAAACAGTACACACCAAGGAAAACAGTGCCACACGTCATTATTTAAAATGTACATTTATAATTTAAACCATCATAATCATCTGCAACATTCTAGCCTAGAAAACATTTTTACAAAAGGCAGACATGCAAGTGCATGCAATCATTGTTGCCACACACCCAATTTCCCTATCTCTTGGTTAATGCTACTGATAGACATTTAAAAAGCCACACGAGAGAGCACACCCAGAGCAGTACGTGCTTCAGCAGGAGTCCATGCTCTGTCAGGGCACTCACTCCAGAAGAAACTGAAACTGGAGTGAAGTGGATTCTCTGGTGTCCAACAAGACATTAATTATGATCAAAACTTTTTCTGTGGTGAAGGATTAACAGCAGGCTTCAGAAGCTTTGTCTGATGTCCAAGCAGGGAGTAGGTCTCCCACAGCCTTAGTGCAACTCTGCTACAAAATCAACCAGCCAGTGGGCAGAAATTCTTTGGAAACCAGGTTTAATTAGTTGCAGAATAAATTAATTATTTAATTATTCCAGTAAAAGGGCTTGATTCTGAAATGTTTTTATGTTCGGTAGACATAATGAAAATTCATTAAGCTGTTGCAATATGCTTGAATCATTGGGGTGGGAGGACAGATATATCTGATACTTTTATTCAGTACTGTTTCCAGACTATTGGAAAAAATTACCAAAATATGAAAACAAAATCAACAATTTCCAGGTTGGATTCACTAAACAGTGCAATTGAATGAATCTTCTCATCAAAACAACACAATGGGTGTTTTATACTTTATAACCAATGTAAGCAATGCTTTTTTTGCAAGGAAACTGCTGCTGTCTGTTCCAGAAGTACTATGCTGGAATGAAAGATACTGTTTATTCGTTCTATTCCGTCATTCTCAGGTGAAAACATTTTTTAAAGGTAAAAGCATTTGAACAACTTGGAGCTCCTACAGGTGAAGCAGCAGAAAAATTTTATTTGTATGTTTAATGCATTGTGGATATAAGTTTTGTCAGGCTTCTGTATCAATCACCCACATGGTCTTAGTGTGCAAACTTCACACTATTGCTTCAGGATTCAATCCAGGATTTTTTTACAATAAAATATTGGCCATTTATTTACAATTTTCATATAATATTTTGCTGTGGCACTTTGGACAGCCTATTTTCAACTTCAGAGACCACTAGTAACTCCCCCGAAATGTCGTTTACATAACAACTAATTCAAAAAGCCAATGTAAACCAGTGTTTAGCAAAGATTTTCCCATCGATCCAGACACTTGTCTTTCACATACTGCTTGTGATAGAAGTAAAGGTGTCATTGCACCGTTGTAGCACAGCAGCATTGACAGTATGATCATGCTTATTTCAGGATTTAGTGTACAAATGAGTGAGTGGAAAAGCACAGAACATTTACAAACTTTCATTCTCCAGCAGCTGGATGGGGACCACTTGAATTAAGCACACATGGAAAGTCTGCAACATGAAAAAGGACTTTACAGGTATTATTCTGCGTGATTGGCTTTAAGTGAGAAAAAAAAGGGACATTAGCAACAATATTAAGGAACTGAATTTGAATAAGTTAAAATACAGCATCAAATGAGTCTTGTGCACACTAGAGAAAAAAGCTAGAAAACTTTTATTCAAACTAATAAGGCAAACAAGTCTGCATCCATCTATAATAACTCGAATATACTTAAAATACAGACTAGAGACTGAGATAATTATTTAATGCCCAAACAGGAATTTCAAGCTTCTTACACAAAGATGGCCTTATCTGCGGGCATTTTCTAATTTTAATTAATATAGATGCACTTGTTCAATGGAAGAGAAGTAATTACAGCCCAATTGACAACTTTCATGTTGATCCTAGATGAAATTAGCTGGTTCAGGTTTTTTAAGTAATCTCTTAGCAAAAAAAACATTTCAAAGGTCTTTGCTGAAGAATTCAGAGCTGTGACTCCAGCTCCTTGGAGTGGTTCCTGAAGGCCAAATCTCTCTGAAATTCTGCATCTCACCAATTGCAGCACCTTTTGCAACTGCAGTATAAAATATGTTTGGAGAAAAGATTAATAAAATAAATTAATAAAATTAATAATAATAATTGTACAGATAGATCTGCTTCACACAGCAAATGCTGCAAGTGGAACAGACCTTCCAGTGGACAAGACTGATAATTTTCTAATTATACAGTCCCAGGCCGTCCATGTGCTGTTGGCTGATTTGGTTCAGTGGCATCAGCAGTGTCCACTCAAGGGCAGAGATCAGCCATGCCAAACTAGGTGCAGGCTCCTGGTCTACACTTCCACGGACCTTTCTTTGTCTTCATCCAGTTCTTTACCTGGATGCTAATGGGAAGGACTACATATATTATATATCTATCTACAAAAGGAGAGAAAAGAGAGGCCTAAGAAATGCAATTACAGAAAAATCCTTACCATACATGCAACATCAGCTTCTGGAAAGCATTACTTAGATAGTCAAGACTTTTCCCTACTACAAGGAGGCAATGGGGAACTGATGACATTAAGTGCAATCCAGCTTGTGAACTGAGGCCTGATGCACACTTTTTCCGTCATTATGCAATATTCTCCAGTTCCAACTCCAGTTTCAGACAAGAAAGAATTATGAAGCACCCTGTAGTTTCATTTTATTGGTCTTACACCAATATGTAATTTTAATTTTTTATTTCCAGTTCTGGAGTGAAATGAAAGAATTGAATGAAGACCAAGGAAAAAACCATAATGAATCCAAGTTTTCAACACCAAATGTTAAGGAGTTCTCACGTCAAAAAAAGCAGAAGTTCGCTCTGGACACCCACTCTGTTTTTCAATTTCCCCACATCAAATCTTTCTCAGTTTATGCACCCAGAGAGTTCCAAGAACACCTTCTGGGTAAAGCAAACAGAGGGTTAGAAATCTTTAAGTGCTGTAGTTTTGTGTGCAAGAAATGAGACCTTACTACCACTACAGAAGTTGTGGCTCTGATTAGGAGCAGACCAGATCAACAAGCTAGACCAAGTTGATGCTGCTATGAGAAAGGTGAATGATCTACTAGTCCTGTGAATAGTTTAATCTTTGAGTAGTTTCTTCCATGTGCAGGACTCCACTAAACTGGGCAATGCAGAATGGCCACTTGGCTTCATTTCAGCACTCCAGGAAGAGAAAGCTAGAAACTTGTTTAAAGTCAGATCGCACAGTTTGCAAATGCTGGATCATTACATTTGCAGTAATTATCCTTCTACAGAACTCTACTTTATAGTTGACCAGTTGATCTCTTTGACAGTGGCAGCCACCTTTGAAAGCATTTGGAGATGTGTCTACCATTCCCTTTTCAGCATTTTCCCATGACGAATTAAATTTACTCTCAACATTTTTGTATTTTATTTCTTCTCTTAATGTATTTGACGTTTACCTTTTTGAGTAACTGACTGGATAAGAACTTATAGAGATCTATATAGAATAAAGCATATTTAAAGCCACACAACTGTCAACTATGCGCTCATGCCCTAAATACAATGTCCATACAAATTACGCAGTTGTATAGATTCCCGACTCCATGAATTTTTAAAAAATGGATTAGATAGCCATCAGAAGTTTATAGTGCTTTAAGAGTGCTTTGCATCACGTTGATGTATTGATTTAAAATATAAATCCACATTAATCTGAAGTAATTGACTATCTACATTAATAATAATGTTCAATTTTCATGAGGGAAGAGAATGGTCCTTGTGCCAAGACAAATGAAATTTATTACTTGCAACTATAGAGGTAGAGATGAAAATCATTATTAAAAAGTATAAAGAGGCTTTTGACAGAATATCTGTTAAAGTTGCTCTGGGTAACTCTGGAAGAAAAAATCCATTTATTAAAAAATTTACAAGAAAATGAGAACATAAAAGGGTACTTTGATTGGCATCACAACCTAATTTACTTCTAATGTATTATCAAGATACTTCTTGACTTCTTGATCAATGTAACTCTCTACTATATGTTCTGCTCTGTATTTTTATAAAATATGCCACCAGGAAGTACTGTTTTAAACATAGCTGTCAAAATCCTGAGCTAAAATTTCAAAGCTTGCAGCTTTCAGAAGATCAGTGGTCATTTGTGTGCCTAGAAATTCATATGATCTAACTTTTTTTACTTTTTTTTTTTTTACTTTATTCCTATTTTTATGGTTTTACCTCCACAAAGAAAACTGTATCATATTGAATGGGTTATATTTGAATAACAAATTGCTGAATCCGTCATGCCAGGATTTCATGCTGTTAATAAATGTGGCTCCAATCCATCAAAGTGTTATTAGGTGCTCAGCTGAACAGGAACCGAAAGTTTTATTATTTAATTTAGTTTACTTACAGCCCTAGTTTTTAGTTCATATGTGTGTAAAATTCAACAGGTGTAAATTCTTTATAGAATAATTGGATACTTCATAATTTTGTATTATGTTTCAAAATGCTTTCAAACTCCATCCATAAAACAGCATCTGGTTACTATTCTGTGAAGAACATGTGTGTATTTTCTATTGAAAGAAAAACTCTGGATGGGATGTTGGCATGGTGTGGGACCATTTATCCCAATGACACTCATGTTTACATTCTGAAAATGATAAACCAGTATAAAGTCAATAGAAACTTGAGGAATTTGAGCTTCAGTTAAACAAAATCAAGAATAAACCCTTCTACCTCCTATCTTCCTAGAAAAGAGTACAGTGCTGCTTTTTAAAACCAAGTAATTACATCATACCATTAGCGACACCAGCTATATTTGGGGTTTAGTGTTTTTTACCAGAACTGATGAAATTTTGAGTCATTGTCTGTTTGAGCACTCAAATATCCTGGTGTTGGTATGAGACTCTTTCAATGGGCTCCCCAAAACACTCAGGAGAAAAGCAGTTCTGCAAGAACATTTTAACCAACTGATATATTATACTTCATGTATTTCTATGCTTCTATTTTAAAACTGAGTGTCTCAAGCGGTTGCTTACTGAATAGCATTTCTGCACAGAACACTGCTATCTCTGCTGCTTCAAAGAGTTTTCAGGACAACTTAGTTAGATTTATGCTTCACTGCACAGAGATCTAAGTTCATTGGCATATCACAAAAACATGGGAATAACTAGCCATAATTAGGAGCCAGATCATCTATAAATGCCAGTGGGGAAAGAGACCTGAGAAAAGTAAATCATTAGTACACCACTGGGAAAAACGATGATTGTTCAGAATTAGTTTTCTGAAGTCAGTTTTGGAAACTGCTCTGTACAGCTAGGTCACTGTAGAACGTCATTCACAGCTTCTAGTTTACACTCTAAAATCTCATCTATGTTGTTAAAAAAGTGGTCTAGAGACTCAAAACTGTGAAGAATATTCACAGATAATAAACCAATTGCCAACAGAGAAAACTGTGCCTGGCTGAAACCTCAAACAGAAACAGCAGCTATTGGAAAGTAAAGCCTATTATAAATTATATTTTTCAGTCTACAGGGATTCTTTGCAGCTCTGAGAAATTACTCTACATGTTGCATTTTCCTTCCCATTATTTCATGACATTGTCAAACAA
This sequence comes from Falcunculus frontatus, assembly GCA_013398115.1. Lineage (NCBI taxonomy): Eukaryota > Metazoa > Chordata > Aves > Passeriformes > Falcunculus > Falcunculus frontatus. The sequence goes on from VZRV01009656.1 coordinate 414,951, forward strand.
GGAGCAACGGGAAAGATGCTTCCAGCAAACACTACTTTGTAAGGGTGTGCCAGGAACTGAGAGAAAGATCAAATGTACATCTCCTGGAGGGCTTCAACATGCAGACCACAGTGAAGTCCCACCTAAACACAGTAGCTATTCTACTGTGCCAGTAATGGCTACTCTTAAGCCCACCACAATTAAAGACAATTTTGCTATTGACTTAATGCATTTTGGATCAAGCCTCAAATAATCAAATTACATGCATATACTAATTCCCACTAGTAGATCCAAAGAGGTAGAGGGACCCATCATAAATATTGTTTCTAAAGCTGGTGAATAGATTTTCACCATAACAGTGTGACTGAGAAACAATAAAGATTAGAGATTTATCCTTTTAGGACCTGCTGCTACATCTGTTAAAGTTAATATCCTGGGTGCAGTAAAGAAAACTGTTTGGACACGGGAAAAAATTGCAGGGGAAAGACAGGGGGAGAAAGGTACAGAAGTAATTAATATTTAGCAGAAACATGTAAGACACTTCCACATTGACTACATCTCCCTTTGTACACCACTGTGAGCCTGGGTTAGGGGTTGTGTGGCTTTCAGCTGAATCATCTGTAATTCATCTATCTGGACAGTTACATGCAAATCCCAGTTAAATTTGGATGTAAATTTCTTTGTGGCCCTTGTAGCACTTAGTTTAATTTGTTCTGATTTATGTCTGTAAGACCCTCATTCAGGTGTGGTATTATCTGGGGTAGGGATGGCTGGCTGGGATGTTGGGTGTCAGAGAGACAAGCTGATCCCGGTCCATGGTTAGTGTATCCTTGCTGGCCATGTGAGTTACAGCTCAACTGTTGCCTTTCACACTGTTAGGAATTGGGCTTACACTATTGCAGATCTTAGCTGCGCATCTGAAATCTGCTGTGTTGTAACAGAGGATGGGTGAATAAAGAATCAAAAGACTCAAGTAGTGAATTACAAACTTTTATGTTTCCTATTAAAACACTACCCACTGAAATCATCATTGCGCCTTTCTACCTATATACTCAGAGGGGTTGTTTAATGCAGCATTTGAGAATACAGTAAAGGATATTGCAGAAGAATATTAATACATCAAACCTCAAAACACTCTTGTGAAAACTTACAGTCTGATCAAACAGTGAAAAATGAAAATCTTATTTAAGAGAGACCAGATCTATGCACCACTTCTGTCTTAGCTCCATCACTTCCAAGATGCCAGTGATGCCATACTTGCCATCTAGGCAGTTTCTCTGATACCAGACAAATCTTTAACAAGGGAAAAACTGATTGAAAATTCTTCCAGAGCTGCAGGTGTTTTTCTGAAGGTATTTTTGTCTGTACTTTTGTTGCTTCAGAACTGAAAAAAAAATATTGAAGAATCTGAGATGCAACATGAGCTACAGACTGGCGGAGCCAAAATCAGCTTCCTAATGAGGAGTCTGGCACTGAGTATGAGCACGGAAACCTCCAGCCATGGCACTATTAACACTGGTGGAGATGAGCTGAAGCCTGGGGCATCAGCCTTGACAATTCTGCCGATGTCTGGCTGACAGAGAGGGATGGTGAAGTGCAAGCCATTGTGTACAGCAGTCCCATATTCAAGGCATGGCCAAGTCCTCAAAGTTGCGGGCAGGAACCTGGGCATCCCTGTGCCTCAGATATCCTCTAGAAAGTCTCCATAAGGAGGCATTTTCCTGATATGCAGATATCTTGATTTGGAAATGAGCATCTTGCTTGTTTCCTAAAATAAGACTTTAAAGGTAAGAGATTAAATGTGTCCCTAAGCCCCATACTTATAAAACCTGAAGCTTAGAGTAACTTTACTCTCCCAAATCAGAGATGGAAATTAATCTATATATCTAAAAATTACAACTGTGTTTCCAAACACATGGGACCAAAAGAAAGCATAAAAAAATTAAAATCTAGTTTCTTTTCAATCCTTTCCCACTTGTCAACCCAATATGCTTAGTATCTATAGCAGAGGATGATTCTCCCTAATTTTATATCGTTTTAACTTGTTTCCATTTTGCTTCACATCGTCAAAGTACCGTGTAGACCTCTGTCACTAAATAATTCTAATATTGCCAATTTTTAAAAAATCCTCATATTCTAAATGTTGTCTTCACTTTAGCACTCAGTTTCATTCCAAGGTACAATTTCTTTCTATGTTGCATTGAGATCATAAGAATGAAAAACTCAGTAAGGCATTCAGACATAGTAAGTTGGAGGATAAGAATTAGAAGAGAATATCCAAACTTTTATAAGCAGTCAGAAACGAGTCCAAAGGGCAAAACTCTAACACAGGCTACCATAGATACTGGAATTAGAAGAGCACCCAACTCCAGGAACTTTACCCACATATCTGCAGAGTGGCAGAAACAACCAAAATTTCTGCATATACACTCATCTCTGATATGAGAGAGCTCTCACATGTGTAAATATTCTGGGGATGGTGCCCAGGATGCACCTGCCCTCTGACGAGTCCTCCGGAGGTGAGTTCGCTTTCTGTTTATCAGGAGTGGCATAAGGTAATTTTCTCCTTAACGCTATTAATAGCCAAAAAGCTATTACTGGAGGAACACTGGTGACAGCCATAAGGCTATCTAATCCTTTATAATTTCTCAGCGCTTTCATCTACCGATGAAAAGAATTGCGTCGACAGCTCTCTTTTTTCGGTAAATCGCCTCTGGTGTGGTTACTTTGCGTCCTTCCCCGCCCGCTCCCTCCTCCCTCCGGCCGGGGGACAGCCCGGGGGAGCGCCCCGACGGCACCTCTGGGACTTGGCTGAGACGGCGGCGGGGCCGCGCAGCCGGTACCGGCCCCTGCGCCGGGAGAGCCCCGCTGGCGCACGGAGCGCGGGGCGGGGCGGGGCGGGGGAGCCGCAGCCCGGCCTCTCCCGGCGCCG
>VZRV01009656.1:418157-429591 GCA_013398115.1 Falcunculus frontatus
CGCCGCTCCCCGGCAGGGCACGGAGCCCGGCTCGCTGCTCCCGCACCGCCAGCAGCCCCCGAAACGGCGGTCTCCGAATTCTGATTCACACCGGCTCCAGTTTTGACACCAGCGGCGAAACACGACATCTGCCCCGCAGCTGAGGGCAGTGCTCTGGCCGTGGCAGTGCTGTGAGCGCCCGAACTGCTCTGAGAAGAGCAAACCCTTACTACAGTTCTAATCAGGTTTTCCATAGAAAAGTGTAACGATGCATTATTGCACTATCCCTTGTCTTGGTCTAATGTCCTCCATATTGTCCCTATGATATTTTGAACAACAAATTAGACTTGTGGTTTAAATACACACTGGAGTCAGTAATCAGCACAAACTTCGAGTAAAACAAGATTGCTGTAAGTGGTAATTATCTGGATACTTTCTAAATTTCTTTTCACGTGAATAATCTGTTTCATAGGGGTTTTAGATCAAGGTTTCAGAAAAGCTGGTTTGTTGGGTTTTTTGTTTGTGTCGGGTTTTTAAATTATTATTTCAAACCACTGCAAGATAGTAAAAAGAAGAACGTCATCTGTAAGTAGTTAGGTTGACAGGAACGATTCTTTCAGTCTGTTTCCTCTTCAGGTTCAAAATACATATAACAGGTAGAAATAATATGTGTACTCGAGACATAGATTGGGCTGGCATCCAATATTCTGTGTTCATTATCTTTCTAAATATCTGAAGTCCTTAGAATACATGAGCTGTTTTACAGGTTATGGGAAACCCTCACCCAGCTATGTTCCCTGTACTCCTGTAATTTTGGTAGAACGGGCTTTGTATTTTAGAACTGTAAAAACAGTTTTAAGGAATTAATTCCTGCATATCATAGGGCTTCTAAACATACAGGAATACCAATCTCATTCATACTTTATGAAACTATACACTAGAAGTATGATTAGTTGCATGTGGTAGATCTATAAGCAGTTCACTGTTATGAAACATCCAAAAAGAAGAAATAACATTATGCACCTTTAAAATCTTTACTAAAATTTTCTCTTTCAGGTAGAGGAGAAGAAACCATTAAAGAAAGCCCCTAATCAGATTTACTGATTGTAAGTCTCTAAAGACATAAAGGAAAATTCATGTAGAGTATTAAGAGTAGAATCTCTCCTCTATCCAATATTAAACTCTCTTAATATACTCAGGCGCAGCCGAGTAAGTGGTGAGTAGAGTGGAAATCTGATTCTGAAAGATGGGTTGCATCCAGCTGCCAGCAAACACTGTGTTCTGCTGTGATTCTGTAGGAGCAAAACACGTTATCTAAAATCTTATCCTAGCAATGCAACCTCTGTGTATTTCTGTTGATTTCAAATTACCATAACCAAAAAAAAAAAAAAAATCAGTCAAATTATGGGCAAAACTTCAGAGGTCTATGCCTTTTGAAAGGTGTGTTACAACAAAATCCTACTGTGGGAAACTGAACAATCTTATTTTTGTGCTATATGGGCAACACTATTTCCTTTCCTTTTCACAATAGCAAGTCCTTGCATGAAGGCAATAGTATTCTTTCATGAAACAGTTTATAAACCCTGGAAGAATGTAGAGCTGAAATGCAACCCCATTCAGGGGTTTTCACAACCCAGTATTGGTATGCCCAAGAAAGAATGGTGGGGATAAAGTTTTGTTGTCCTATAGAGACACTGAAATAGGTGTTTAGACCGTGAAAGAAATACTTTGTCTTCTATGAAGGTACTGCCATAGCTGTGCCCTCCTCAAGCAAAGCTTTTAGAGCTTAATAGAATGACATGGTAGATCTGAGCTCATGCTCTGTATAAAAAAATTCTCTTTGACTCTTTTAACTGAGTGCAAGATCAAGTAGTATGTAAAATGCAGGAAAATGTTGGGGTTTTTTTCCTTAACTGAAAATAGCACACCTAAGTTTCACCACTGGCTTCATTATGCCTTACATCTGTGCTCTGTCCCTACATCACAGGATTTCTGTTGTCAGAGGGGTAGAGCAGTGGCAGTGTGGGGACCTGGGGGCCTCTACCACATCCCTTTGTATTTTTGAGAGGACTTGGGGCTTGGGCTTGCTTCCTTTTATTTTAACTCCGAGGGAGACAACATATTCCCTTACAAGCTAGCAAACCAACAAACAAAATGGGTGAAACTGAAAGTATGAAGAGAACTTCCTAAGATTAATCTGCTAGATTTGCTTGCAAATGAAAACCATTGTAATTTCTCCATGGAAGATAATACAGTGGTGGTCTTTTGGTTAAAAATGACTGAGCAACTATGATTGATAGGACCAGGGGAAAAAAAAAGTGATTTGGATTTCCCGGGCAGGGAAACTATAGGCTGAAAGAAATTATGATCAGTTTATATATTTTCCACTGTTTTTCTTTGCAATGAAAAGAAGGCATATCTCCAACATATATATTTTGTTGTTATTTAATAACCATTTTCTTATAAGCAGGTGAGAAGTAAGAGATGTTTTAACAGAAGGAAGGTAAAATTAATGAAGTTTCAAAATGGGGTTTCAAAAATTCAGGCAGTATTTAGAAATAAAAGAATTTTGCTCCTGTGTTCCTAGCCTCATGCTATGATGTTGAAATGCTTCTGCTAGATATAGGTGACTTCGTGACCATAACTTGAGCTACCAGATAGCTTGGGAATGTGGCCTGCCCTGCAATCATCAGCAGCTGGATGTGCAGGAGACTGTTCAGGCTCTGGTACTTTTCACACTCATAATTGTCTGTTACAGAAATCCAGTCTCCTTCTCAACACTCAAGATAATCAATTAATAATGGTAGTTATTGCAAAAAGCATCTTCATTATCTTTTTAATCTTGTTTCCTGACTAAGTTGGAGATTAGCAATTTCTATAAATTTAGCACTGGACAACTGGAAGCTTTAAGAAAAACTTTCAATGTTAATTTCATTAGGTGGCCTAATTACATATTATATAGGGAAATAAGAGTTTTACTTTTAAAAAGTAATGGCTTCATAAGAGAACTTCCTTCACAGAATGGAAAGTAGAGCACAAGTCATGCAAATACAGAACCTTGGTAGAGGTTTTGCAATTTTCTAGCTGTAGCACCCCAAAAAGACTCCCTCTTGAAGTAAGCAGGATAATGCAGACCCAGTGCCAGAATGAGGCTTTCATTGCACTGCTATGAAAGTGAATTCACATGAAAGGCTTCTGAACAGATAAGACTATTTCTTCACAGGGGGGGTAAGGTAAATCCTAAATCTACTTAAAGCTGACAGGTTTCATAGGCTGACAACATGGCACTATTCCTACCACCTGGGCAAAATAAAACCATCAAGTCCAGTATAACCCTATACAGCCCTGCCTGTCATGGTTGAATTATTGTAACTTTGGGAAGTACTTGCTTGCATATCTAAACTATTTTTTTCTTGCAGTAACTAAAAGTAAAGAAGTAGAAATATGTATGGTTAAACATTGGCGAATGGACCAAGAGGAGAAATATGAAATAGTTGAAAAGTGGTTTTTGAAAGATCTGGAGATGATTGATGGAAAAGAAGCAGATACTGTAAGTGTTACATTATGTATTATGTACATAGAGAATAATTTTAGTGTTTTTCAATTTGGGATACAAGTATTAAAATGCAATTAAAATGCATTATCTGAAAAATAAAGTTATGTTACCAAGGAATTTTGGCTTTATTGCATGTGAGAGGCTCTGCATCACATTTGCACTGTTGCAGGGGAAGAGGAAGGTGAGATTTTTTTTTGGTTTTTGTTTATTATAATAGCCTTCATCTCTCTGGTTGAGACCTGAGGCAGAAGCTGGGTGTTTTCTAATTTGGTCATCATAACCAGTAATAAAAGTTCTCCATCTGCAGCTTCCAGTGTAAACTGCAGTTAATGTAATAGATTTTAGAGTGTATTTGAAAACAAAATTTCATTAAAAATTTTTATAGAGACTGTGACCCTGTCATTTGAATGTATGAACGTGTTCTCTATGTGACAGAGTCAATTTGTAAAATATCATGCATGATAGCTCACAAAATTGTCTTTCACATAGCTTAATCTCACATTACTTGTATCAATTCAGTATTTGCCTATTTGTATATGTAAATATGAAACAGCTTTGGCTAGATCTGGCTGACCTCACTGTTAAAAAAGTCCTGATCTCTCAGATACAATTTCAGAAGGGTAAAATGAGGCTGCAGTAGTGCAATATAGAACACCACTCAAACTAGAATTAAATTCTATTCTACAAAACCTAGAAGAATACGCTGAGGATAATATCTTACTGTGTGTATGACAAGACATTCTAATAATTGTCCACGTATAATAAATGTAGTCCAGAAGAAAAACCTCTTTTTCCCTTTGAAAGTGTTTTCACTAGCATATGTAATCTGAATTTTTTTTTTTTCACTTGAAAGAGAAATCAGGAGTCCATCAGAAGTGTTTCAGAGCCTTGTTCCAAGGAAAATGACAAACTGGGGTTGTTCTCACTCTGTCCTGTGCACATCGCCCTCAAGGTCAAAACTAGGAATGCAGGAGGCAGAGTAGGTGAACTCAGCTCCAGAGAACCCCTTCACCCTGTGAGCTCTTAGCAGTTTAGGCCTGAGGGGGAAAAAAACCAAAACTAATAATCCTTTACATCCCTTCTCCTAGCTTCTGGAGATGTTCCTGTCTCTTCCCCAGAGAAGGCAACCAGAGGATTTCCTTATCACTAGCTGCATGAATTTAACTGTCTTCTGAAGTGTTGTGCTAAAATATTCTTCAGAAATGATTCAGCCTTTCACAACTGGGATGATCAAAATCTGTTTCATTTTTGATTAAAGAAAAGCCTAAATGAACCTCAAACTCATGGGGTAATAAACACTGCTATAAATATTCATAATAGGTATTCATATTGATAGAATTTAAAAGACTTTATCTGATGCTAGGATTAATTGTGTCAAAGAGCCAGAAAGCACAAAGAAATACAACTAAGGCAAGAAGGGCAATCAATATTCTTCTTCTCCCACAGACACATACAGTTATAGTCCAAGTCAAGTGATTTTCATATACTATGTTTTAGGTAATATAACAAATTGATTCAGTTCAAAAGAAGACTGTACAATCCCAATAAAGTACACTGTATTGCTTGACCAAACTTGGAGAATTTTACTCAGAAAAAAATCCCAATGACAAAGCATTGCAGCTGCTACTTTTTAAAGTTTTAAAAGACCCTTTAAGATTAATAGCAGAAGTATGTGAAGTCCTTTAGAGCTCATCACACAGAGAAAAAGCCCTGCAGTTAGCTGGGCAGAGAACAAATTGCAATTCTAACACTGTAGTATGTGTAGTAATTTCATTCTCTCTCAATTTTTTTTTTAGGATAATCCATATTTTGATATGCATTTCCACAAAGTCTACAATATGGAAGCATATAGTTGTGCATCTAAATACACCTTTGCTCGAACACTAAGCAAACTGAATGCGATGTACCTTAAGAAGGACTTCAAGATTGTCAACTTTGATGACACCTACCTAAATGATGATTCAATTTGGTCATCCAGCAATAGAGATTTCATAGTGGTTATGAAGGTTTGCTTCTATGCTTTCAGCCTTTTATGTCTCTCCCTCTGTCGTTTGTCTTAAAGATGTATTTTCTAACATTTCACTGACCAGCATTTCATAAACCATCTCATCAAAAAGTTAGTAAGTGATATGCAGTGTCTCCTTTTTAATTTTACATGTAAGTAAGAAGTGGAGCATACTTTTTACATAAACAGTTAATAATTCATTTATATATGTTAGGAGGTCCTCACTCTAGCAAATACTTATACATACAAGAGACTGGAAACATAGAACCAGTGATTATCATGGTTAGTGGTGATTGCTTATGTAAGCAGAGTTCAGCGTTTGTTTATATGTTCATGGAGGTATAACTTATCTTTCATTAATAACTCAATACTTTTACAGCATTAGGAGCATTAACAGTTAGTTTATATTCTGGATGTAGAAAAAAGAAAGTAATCAATTGAGTTCTGTATGAGAACGATGCACATTTCCATTTCCAAGTGTGTTGAAACACAGAACTCTGTTAAAGAGATCACACCTACATCCCTACAAGAATCCAGTTCTCATCCTGATGAATAGGAGTACTCCATTCAGGTACCATGGGACCAACTTTTCACCTATGCAGCTATATTATTTTTCCCATAGAACATTTAGTACTCCCTCTGGCCTTCACGTTATTTGTGATGCTGTCTTAGAAAACAAATGTTCTTAAGCAGCATTGCTTTATTTGTCAGACCTTTCAGAACTTCTGTATCATTAAAGTCTCCTTTCTTACCTTTCACTGCTTATGAACAGGCGTGGTTAGGGAACAGAAATTGTCTCTATCTCTGAACCAAAATATAAGAAAATACTTTGTAAACAGTAGTTGCTGGCTACTACAGTTACTTTGTAGGCAAGCCATAGACTTTTCAAAATTAATAGAATTATGAGAATTATTTTCACCAGTTTCTAGCTAAGTGTAAGCATATTCAGTGCACTACCTAAAGGCACATTAGTATTTAGAGCTACATTTACCATGGGGTGGAGTCTATTTGAGTGGTTTGGAACATCTCACAGAAAGTAACAGCTGGACTTGTGAAAGCAGTATTTTACAGTAGAAACAGGCTAAGTTGCAGCTGTGTTGAACAGAAGCTGAGGAGAACAATGTTAATGATAAGAAGCGTAGTGGTCCTGCCCAGTGTCAGTCAGCTACATTAGCTGGCTGTTCATCCCATAGTCAATAAAGAAATGCCAACCCAAAAGAAGCTTCATTCAGAGAAGCTTCTGGTCAAAACATCCTGCAGGAGAAAATTGGCTTTCTCCTTTGGCGGCCAAGAGAGTTCAGGAAGGCAGGCTGTGGACTAAACCGGGTATGGACCTGGAGCTGAGTGATGTCAGCTCCTAGTAAATCAGAGGTTGGTTCATGTCCTCTCTCAGCACCTGCCATCTCCAAAACGGGATAGTTGTGCAAGGGTACTGTGCTTTACTGTGGCTTGAACTTTGCTTTTGTCTTTCACGTGAGCTCCTACCTCTGAAAACATTTCTGTAAACGTACTTTGGATTCAAAACTGAAATAACATCAAGTAAGTGAGAATATATTTGAAAACGTGTAAAATGTACAGCTTTCTACTTTTAAAATGTTATCCTAATGTGTGTATATAGGAAAGCCCACACCTTTGGTTAGTTTATATTCAGAGGTTAGATATTTATTCTAGGCTTATATACAAATTACACTCATTCGAACACAAATCTTAGTAATTATTACTGTATAGTAAGACAGCTGTGAGGGCAGTTTATGTGGGTAACACAAATCCTCTGGAATTTGTAAGGATCTAAGTCTTAAATTTGCTACCTAAATACTGTTAGAAGGATTGTAATTTTAGTGATTGTTTGCATGATACAGTTGTTCTTTTGAGAATGTCTTCGGGATAATCCAGTGCAAGTAGGTGTGTTGTGATATTTGATTATTAGCTACAAAAAGTATTTGCCCAACATCCAGGTTCCAAAAAACCATCTTAGATAGGAGTAGCATGAATTATACTTTCTCTATATGATACATTGTCTTGTTTGAATTGTGCATTGATTGTTGAGGTCACAATATTTTCCATAATATTTACAAATTCTTTGCTTAACAGGCACAAGGAAATGTTTTCTGAGTGGAAAAACTTCCATTATTCATCTTCCAATTGTAATAAAAAAATAGAACTCTGAAAATGAGCACTTCAGTGCATTCTTTTGAAATAAAGTACAGGTATACTGAATTCTTTCCCAATAATTGTCTGTATCATTTTCGAAACTGATGATAGCTAAAAAGTTACTATAATGTTCAACCATATTTAATGGACTTTCATCAGTAGTTTATACATTTTTATTCTTGTACTATATAAACTTTTAATAGACTATATTGGAAGACACAAACCTGCATTTTATGTGGAAGAATATGCATTTAAAATCTCTCTGGCATTTCTTCTGTCTCATAACACAGTATTTCAGACATTCTTCACGGAGCAATCAGACTGAGCAAAAGGAATGGAAAAAACAGGGACATTGTCCACGTCAATTATTTCAGTTACTATCAAAAGGAAGAGTATTTTAAAAGGTCTTTGTGGACCTAATCTAGGGACTCCTTACTTTCACACAATTCTCTATAAGATGTAAACAACCAAGACACTTTGTAATTGCCTGACTGTGGTATGGGAAGCCTGAGGGACACTGCTACTTTGTGGTGAGCATAGCACAGCTGCACCAAAGGATACAGAGAATATGCTCAATTATAAATGGAAAAGACCCAACAGGCTAAATAGCCCATCTTCTGGTTAATGCAGAATTATTTCCTACATTGCATTTCCTGACCCTGGATAAACAGAATGTAGTTTGAACTACTGTATCTGGGGATTCATCTAGTTCTTCTGGAGGAATTCTCAAAAATTGAACAGGAAGAAACTTATGGGAGTACAGGATTAACACAAATGCATCTGTAGCATTCCTATAAAAGGTTTCAGCTACGTGATGGGATGAATTAATATGTGAGATTGTGGATACAATGCAGGTTTTCTTCAGAAGACAGGAATAGCTGTTAGCCAAGTCAGTTCCAGAGAGAAGAAAATATATGGCAGCCTGAAAATGAAGAAGAATGATCATAAGCAAACAAATTCATGCTCACATAAGAGGCAGAAAGAGAACAGAAGCTGTCCTAAAAGACAAGTGATTTTTTTTCTATATATATTTTTTTTAAACACTTTAACCAACATCAGAATTAAGAATACTGGGAAACCTATGACAATAGAATTTATTTAAATTTTATTTATTTAAAGTAGGAATACTCCTCTCCTGTGGGTTTATTTTTCATGGATAACTAATCTTTTCTTGCATCGTAATTTAAGCAAATACAGATCAGTGCAGAATTTTAAAAATAGTTTTGGAAGTGAAACAGAACAGGGAGCCTGTGCCTTCTAGGTTATTTCTCATACTTCTTCTCCTTTGTGTTTTGGAGTCACACATATACTAACATTCCTCTTTCCAACACAATCTGATATTGTTTTCTCTGTCATCTACCTATTTCCGAATACTTTCAGCATATAAATATTTTTCTAGTAAAGTGAGTGATCGTATTATGTAATTTTTAATATATGATTTAAGACTATTTTGTCATGACTTAAAGTCAGTATCAGAAGATCAAACACCCTTTCTAAAGAGCGTCTGTGGAAAGCTGAAGTAGGAGGGGAGAAGATGGCAGTGTGCATCTTGGAAGATGATCTCATGCCAGTTTTAATGTGTAAACACATTTTAGCAGTAAAAAGTGCATTTTGGTGTGGTTTCTTTTTTCTTTTAGCATAATTAAAGCTAAAAGACAGGAAACTAGAGGGTTCCACCTAATTACAACAGCTTTATGAAATCTTGTCCAATATTTTATGGCTGCCTTGTCCAGTCTTTATAGATCTAGGCAGAGACAGTTACATTTTGTGGCTGAATTGAGAAATTACCAAACTATAACTTCTATTTTAACCATGGCCCTCATGAATGATATATCATAGAATCATAGAATTATACAGCATGCTGTTTTGTAAGTCAGAAAATGAAAGTACATTCAACAAGATTGGTCAGTCATATTTAATCACAGAATATTCTGGGAAGGGACACGCAAGGATTATCAAATCCAGCTCTTAAGCGAATGGCCCATATGGGGCTCAAACCCACAACGTTGGTGATGTTAGCACCATGCTGTAATCAGCTGAGCTCATCTCAATTAATGCTTTCAGTCAAGTGGAAATATGATTCAGGAATTACAGAATCACAGTTTTACATGTTAAAAATCCATATATTGGCAATTTACAACAATCTCTTGGAAAAGATGTTTTCTGTAGTTCTTTATTGGTCATGGCCTGACAAATACATTTTATCATCTACACACTAATGTGAATAAATCATATACAATTCAAGTAATCTGGAATGGTTTCAGTCTATCCTTAACTCTGCACTCAATTCCATTAACAATGCTAAAAATTAGGTAAGTGTATTGATCCTGTGGAGAACCTATGTCACAGTGAAGTTTGAACTGGAAGGTAGGTCCAGTTTTCACAGAATTCAGCAGTGGCTACAAGTAGCTATAGCTAATTTGGACATCAGTTTCTCATGGTTAGATGCCAAATCCTAAATCTAGTCCCAGCATAATTTTTCCATCTGGATTATCACTGACATCGAAGACTGTCAATTAGTCCAGGTTTTTCTGCCTAGGAGCAAAGCAAAAATCTGAATGCCGTTCACAGAATATGAATATGAGCTGAACGTGAGCCAGTGTGTGCCCAGGTGGCCAAGAAGGCCAATGGCATCCTGGCCTGTATCAGCAATAATGTGGCCTCAGGACCAGGGCAGTGACTGTCCCTGTACTCAGCACTGGTGAAGCCTCACCTTGAGTACTGTGTGCAGTTTTGCCCACTCACTCTAAAAGGGAAATTGAGGTGCTGGAGTGAGTCCAGTGAAGGGCAACAAAGCTCATGAAGGGTCTAGAAACCACGTCCTGTGAGGAAGAGCTGAGGGAGCTGGGTTTGTTTACCCTGGAGAAGGCTCAGGAGGGACCTCACTGCTCTTTACAACTCCCTGAAAGGAGGCTGTAGTGAGGAGGGGTTTGGTCTCTCCTGCTGTGCCTGCAGCGAGAGGACAAGAGGAAATGGCCTAAAGCTGAGACAGGGGGGATTCAGATATCAGAATTTCTTTTTCACTGTTAGAGTTGTCAGGCATTGGAATAGGTTGCCCAGGGAGGTGGTGGAGCCACCATCCATGGATCTGGAACTGGATGACAAAGTTTAGTGGTTTAGGGGTTGCAGTGATAGTGCTGGGTGGATGATTAGACTTGATGATCTGAAAGGTCTCTTCCAACCTTGCTGATTCTATGAAGTTACATTAGTCCTGACGCTGTGGCCAAATGGAATTACAGCATGCAGTCAGAGATGGGCACTGTAATTCGAAATTGAGATTGTGCGACACTGTAATGCACTGCACGCATCTTTCAACACCAGGTTTATCTGCATTTCTTTCGTGGACACATTTGTCCCCTAACAGACCCAAACCCTCTCGGTACCTCTGCCGTGACGCCCCTTGCGAACGCTGACATCGCTTTTGGTCCGGCCACTTCGCCCCGGGCCCGCCGCGCCCCCTCCTCCCCGCCGGGGGGCGCTGCGCGGGCAGCCCGCCCCGAGCCGCGCGTCGCCGTCACGTGGGCGGAAGCAGCGGCGGGAGGAGCCGAGTCCGTGCCCGGCGCTCTGCCTCTCGGCGCTTCCCTTCCCAGCGCTTCCCGGCCCTGTCCTGGCGCCGCGGTGAGAGCGAGGCGGCCCCGGCACCTTCCGCCCCTTCCCCCGTCCGGCTGTGGGGGCTGCCGCGGTGCTCCGCGGGCCGGCTCGGCCGTGGCCGTGCCGCCGGGCTTGGGGCGGGGCGGGGGCGG
>VZRV01009656.1:429646-474926 GCA_013398115.1 Falcunculus frontatus
GAAGCGGTGTCGGACGGGCCCTCGGGAGGCCGCCGCTGCTGTAGGTAGCACTTCTGAGTTTTTCTGTTCTGATTGATCTTTTGGTTGATTGCCGGGGGTGCTGTGGTTGAGCTGCGCCCTTGTGTTACGTTCTGACCCGGTAGGATGCAGGGCTAGCGTGTTTTCCTGTTTGCACCCTGAGAGAGGCCAAGCCGTGCTGAGCAGCCTTACCACATTACTGTGCCGCATCTGGCGTGTATTTCCTGAACAGGCCGTGTCTGTCATGTGGTGTCTCTGACAGATTTCACGTAGCCTTTGCCTGGAACATTACAGGGAAAAACGCAGCAATGTCTAAAGGGATTTATCTGAGTCTGGTGTGGTCTCTGCTTTCTTGAAGCTTTTTTTTCCTGAGGAAAGAGCCTTATTTCCAGCTCCTTAGGCTAAATTCTGTGTTCCTTGGAGACAACAGGATTCAATTGTGAAAGGCCTAATTTTGTACTTGGTCCTGGCATACTGTGAAGGTTTTGGTGGCTGTGACTAGAGGGACTGAGTTTGTAACAAGTTGAACTGCATGTGAAAGCCAGCCTTGGATCTTGGATTTATCATGTTATGGGAAAGGTGTGTTCTGCCTAACCTGGACAACTTGTGTTAGCACTGGAATGGGGAAGTTAGCAATTTGTAGCAGTTTGATTGTGGCTTAGAGCAGAAAATAAAATCCTAAATAAGGGAGAAAAGACGCATCTGAATCTGAAATGCAGCAGATTATCGGTATTTTGTGTGTTCATCTTATGTATCTGTTGAAGAGTAACAGGAATGGCAACCTGATACAATTTGAGAAACAAAAGGTGGGACCAGCATTTGATGAAGAGAAGGAAAATTATTAGCAGCTATGGAGTGGTACACTGCCATAGGGTGTCATATAAACAGCATGTCCTGAGCTCTGTGCACTTGACAATACTGTTTCCACTTTGGCATGGTGGCCCTTGTTTTCCCAAAGTTCTGGAGTTACTAATCTTTAAAATTACTGTAGTGCCCAAGTTTGTCTTTCCTGTGAGTTTATCAGAGAAAGCAACTTGGGCATCTTCAAGAGAACAAGCCAGCCTGAAATTTAACTTCATGTATTGTCTCGGCATCAAGCAGTATAGTATGTCATGTGTCTTAATCATATTTCATGTGTATTAATCAATGCTTTTAATGCATTGCAGAATTTTAAGGCTTAGATAATATTGAAGCTTCTGTATTTAAATAAAAACACTGAAATGTGATGTCTAATGCATTTCTCTGTTCAGTCTAGATGGGATCTTTATGTAGTGTGAGGAACTGTTCTGAATCAAGTGAATATTGCTAATTCCTTAGTTTTCTGGAGCTTGGTGGGGTTTTTGGTTTTGTTTTGTTTGTTGTTTCTTGTGCTTTCTTATGTGATTGCATTCTACAAGCTTGAGCACTGGATGGTCTTTTTTTCTTGATTCCAGTTTCAACTTTTTTTAAGTTAATGCGTAATATTTCCCTTTACTACAAAGAAGCTTTTTGTACTGCATTAATTTAAACTGAAGGATCATCCAAGTGTTAATAAATTACAGTTGTGTAATTAAAATAAGAGAGTAAGCTTTTTTTGGATTTTTTTCCTAAAGTGATCTGGTCTTCTACCCAAGTCATGCCTGTTTAGATTACGATTCATTAAGTAACCTGTAAAATTGAGTTTTAATATTCTGTAGTTGCCGTAAGTACATGACTGGTTCTTTTTTTGTGTGTGTCTGTTAAATGTGCTTGAGTTTATTTTTACTTCCTAAAATCTTTCAGCTGAGAGAAAATGACTGCAATCAAGCATGCTTTACAGAGGGATATTTTCACTCCCAATGATGAACGTTTACTGAGCATTGTGAACGTGTGCAAAGCAGGCAAAAAGAAGAGGAACTGCTTTTTGTGTGCCACAGGTACATAGGAATACCACACTGTATTTCTTGTCTTCACCTTTGTTTTTTGATATAGCTTTATGTACAGTCCTTTTTCTTGACCTGTATAAAACAGGTGCTTTCCATTCCTAATGGAGAAAATTAGTTGTAGCTTGTACTTTCATTATTGCTTCTACTAAAACAGAAACAAAGCCCTCTACTTTTATTCACAGATCTCATTGTAATTTGAAATGAAAGAATCAAAAATTTATTCTTTTGGGACTGGTGGACTTTTGAAGCAGGCTTTATGTAGTGCTTAAAACAGGATTTAGTAATCATCTAGGCTGATAAGCCTAAATAAAATGCTTTAAAGAATATTGGTTAGAGTCCAAGGCAGAGGGCTCTGGAAAGGCACAGTAACTGAATTGAGTTCTAATGTTCCTTTAAGTGGATCTGTATTACATTATATCTCTTCCAAAAAAAAATAGGTGCTTTGGGTTGATCTGTCAACAAATTAGCTTGCTAGAATATTTTTTAAACTAAAAAATGTCTAAAAATGTTTTTATTCTGAGTATACTCTCCACTTATGTCTGTGCTTTGTCAGATACGTGGTCATGGTCCAAGATCTGCTGTATCGAAGTATCTGTAAATTGGGTTCATTACCTCACAAGCTGTATAGAGATGCATACCTGTTTGATTGAGACTTAAACTGAGCTATGGTTATTGTGGATGGAAGTGTTTCAAAGGGTGTCTTTCCATCAAATAAATACTATGAAATCTCCCCCACAGATTATTCGTGTCAGAAGTTGAAGTACAGCAGAAACAGATATGAAAGTAAAATGTGTGTTTTGAAATTACTCTCTTACTTCATTTAATAGTGACAACGGAACGACCAGTCCAAGTAAACGTGGTAAAAGTGAAAAAATCTGACAAGGGAGATTTTTACAAAAGGCAGACTGCATGGGCACTTCGAGACCTTGCTGTTGTTGATGCCAAAGATGCTGTTAAAGTATGTGTCACTTTTTTGTTTAGTCTTCTGCTCACAACATCCTCTTGGTTCCGAGTTAGACTTAATTTCCTTGATACTGGCTGCTTTAAAAATTGGACTGATAACAAGTTAATGAAGATGATACATTCCTGTGCTGCCTGTGCCTGCATTTTCTTTTAGCCTTTGCAAGAATACAACCCTGGTAAATTGAGTAAGAGTAGTCTTGATGTGCTTGAATAGCAGTAATTTCAATATCTGCCCTGTTAGTAATAGTGATCTCTCTGTGACTGTAGAGAGCATCTGCTAAGGACCAGTACTTTTTTTTTTGTTTCAAGTCTTACATAAGTTTTTTCTCCCAAGCTTAATTTCCAATAAGAAAATTTATGACTGTTCTACTAATGACAGTCATAAATATGTCAAAATGTCAAAAATGTTCTGCTATACATAATGGTTTTTTGCTGGGACACTTAAAATGTTCTTAATGAGCAGTATATAAGCTTGAGGGTGAGCTGGAAGTGCACAGTCCTGATATGGTGGACTTTTCCTCAGAACAACAGGACCAACCTGTTTTTGGCCACTTAAATTAATTTGTTGTCATAGACTAAGATTTACAGGCAGGCAGAGGGGAAAAGCCTTCATCCAATGATATTTCATTTTATGTTCTGGTAACTGGTTATTTGGAAGAATAGCACAGAAAACTGCTAAGTTGAAAATTCTTTGATTTTCCCCTCTCCAAGTATAGGTTTGTTATTTCAGTTATTCACGTAATGGTTGGCTAGATTTTAGATGTTCCTAAATACCATGTTGGAGTATTGCTTCTGTCAGGTTAAAATTATACTGTCTTTCAGGGCTTTTTATTGCAAAGCAGAATTTGGCAACAGTTTTCAGAAATATGCTGTAATGTGTATACCACTGTAATGACAGATTTTGAAATTTTTATTCAAAAACCAAATGTGGAATGCCAAACTCCTACTTTAAAAAATGGCAGAATTAAAGCTGATAGGTACATTGTGTTTTGGTTTCCAAGCACAGACCTATGCAACTGTTTTGATGCAGGCGTCTCCTGCACTAGTTGTGAGGCAAGTAAAATTTTACAAAACAGTACTCTTTGTTTAGAAATATATGGTACGTATATTTATCAATATAAGCTACAGAAGAAAAAAGAACTGCTTTTATGGTAGTATACAGAAAATAAAATTTTCCATTGTGTGGTTTCTTGTGCCACCTACTTCTACAGATAGTAGTGACTATATAATAAGTAGCAGCAGTAGTAGATTTTACAAACTATATATAAGTAAGAATTTAACATATAACTGAGACAAAAACATTTTTCATCAAAAGGAGCCTGGACCATGTAAAATGCTTGTAACATGATCTTTTAAATAGGCTCTTACTAGTTACAGTCCATACTGAGTTCATATGTGATTGTTGAAAGTACAGTACTTTATTCAGTTGTTTTCAAACCACTATTTGAAAATACGTCTATGATTGTTTTTTGCTATTTAAATACCATTTTTTTTCTATCCTGTTCAGTCCTATTAAATACTGTCATACCTTTAAAATATGTAAGCTGCTCATATGTTTTTTTCCTCTTGCCTATCCTCTTAAGTGTCCTTGAATTGTGTTGTATATGGTGTCAGTCAGTAACTCTACTTACCATTTTTATATTCAGAAGGCATTAGTCATTTTGAGGATGGTGTTTCAGGGCAGACAGCACTGTCAAATGTTTGTTGAAAATCTTACACATCTCTGTATTGTGTTATTTTTGTCTTATCTGGCTTGACAAAATACTGCTGTCATAGCCTGGATTCTGGTTTTTCGCTATCACTATTTTAGCACTTTTATTAAGGTACATGAGGGCCCTAAAATTGCTGTGTGAGCTTAAGGTTGGCATCTGTGTAATTTAATTTTTATCCTGTCATCTCAATAACTAAATGTGTGGACAGTCTCTGCTACTTAGAGAATCATTTGACTGTGGAGCCTGTAACATATCTCATCTTTTGCAGGAGAGTCCTGAATTTGATTTGCATTTTGACAAAGTGTACAAATGGGTTGCGAGCAGCACAGTGGAAAAGAACACCTTCATTTCATGTATCTGGAAACTCAATCAGAGATACCTTAGAAAGAAAATTGACTTTATTAATGTTAGTTCACAGCTGTTGGAAGGTAAATTTCTACAACTGTATTTGAAGTATAAAATTTAGTAGTTACTGATGTAAAACAGATATACTAAAAAAAGTACTCTTAATCCTGATGGGTTTTCTTATTTCTTTTCAACTTTATATTTTCTAAGTCTTCAGATAAGCAAGATGACTATATAACAGATTTTCTGTTACAAAACTGAGAACCAAGACAAAATACTTCATTAACAAAGTTCTACATATTGATAAACTTACTGTATTTCTAAGACATTCTGTTTCTTGAACAAAACAAAATCTACCTCCAAGATCTGGTAGGTCTAAATGTGTAGCAAATCTGCTTTTTTTCTCATTTTCATTTCCCCTGAATTAGAAAGATGCTTTAAAAAGTGAGCATCTGTAGCATTTTAGAAAATAATGAGGTTTTATATGAGATTTCTAGTTCATTAACTGTGAGGCATGTGCTAAGTTCTGCTAGACTCTATTACAGTATATGTGACTGATTGGTTGCTAGGAAGGCTTTGCATCTTGTTTGCTTGTCCTGTAGTAAATATTTTTACAGTCATGTTATCTTTTAATAGTTAACATTTTATAGTAAACCATAGTAAGTAAGAGTATATCACATGGAGTCTGTCAGAAGTGGTGAAAGTCCTGGTATTAAATACTAGACTGGTGTGTGCAGAAAAATGTGAATTAGAATTGTGAAACAGGAAGGATAACATTTCTGTATTTTGGTGTTGACCAGAACTTGTTTTAAACCAACATCTAACATTTGAAGTTCGTGCAATAATAAAACATTCAGACTTACTGCCACTTAAAAGTATACACACTGTTCGTGCTTTGTCTAGCTAACATTCTCTGCTTCCTTTCCTCTGCTTTTCCATACCTTTTAATTCTTCAGAACTTCCTAAAGTTGCAGAAGGTGCGTAACACCTTTTTCCTTTATTTTGCCTTGTAAGCAATTTTCTTAAATAATGTGCTTTTTGTTTGTTTGTTTGTTTTTTTAGTGCTTTGGTTAGCTTCTCACGTTGCTAGAGATAAGAGAGATGTTTCAAATGTCCTAAACACTTTCTGGCTGGACTGTGATGATACTTATTTGTCAGCCTTTGAGTGGCTTGTTAAATTAATAAAGCACTGCTTTGAGAAATCATAGTTAATAAAGGCATTGTTTATTTGATTTTCACTTATCTCAGTACTGATTTTCCTACTGTGAGACCCATCTTGAGCATCAAGATAACTTACTTATTCAGTGGTATATATCTTAATCAATGTCAGTATGTTTCCCTTATGGTCTGTCTACCAAAAGAGAGAATCTAACTTGTACTGATTTTCCACTAACAAATCTAGTGTAATAGTGTAATATATTCTGATGCTGATTATCAGTGGAAGAGGTGAATAAGCCGAGACTAGATTTGTTCCCTGCAATAAAGGAAGGTGGATATTTTTATTTTGCTTATGTTGCAATTTGGAAAACATCACTGTTGGGAATCAGTTCTGGAAATCATAATGAAGCATGTGGAAGACTGAGACTTGAAAAAAGTGTTCACAGGCAGCAGATGCTTGTTGGTAGAGTTGTTTAATGGATTAATTTACTTACAGATAGTTAAACATGCTTAAGTACTCTTGAAATGCTTGTGACTTTCTGGACTTGATAATGTGTTTTATTTTCCTTCTCTGCCTAAGAATCTGTTCCAAGTGGAGAGAATCAAAGTGTAGCAGGAGGTGATGAAGAAGCTGTGGATGAATACCAGGAGTTAAATGCAAGAGAGGAACAGGATATTGAAATAATGATGGAAGGGTGTGAATATGCTATTTCTAATGCTGAAGCCTTTGCAGAGAAGTTGTCAAGAGAGCTACAAGTGTTAGATGGGGTAAGTGTTCCTTGTAAAGTACGGTGTGCCAGCATGTTGAACTGTTCTCTTGGATACTGACCACATAGCATTCTTTGAAAAGGTACTTAACGTGATCTGTCACGTATTTAAATATAAATGTTTTTCAGACAACCCAACATTCTAGATGTCACTTGGAAAACTTAGGAGATGCAGGGGGTACAGACTTGAGGGAACCATCAACAACCTCCTCAGATTTTCTAGTTGTGTGTTTCTTGTATATTTTGAAAATGGCTGCTATCATGGAAATGGCTGATCTTGCAACAGAAAATCTGACCTTATCACCTACACTTGCTACACTTCCTTTTTTGGAACTAAAAGTGTTCTGGTATAGTAGGGATTACTGTTTGACTTTTTGTTTTTCTAAAGATCAATACTTCAGCTCTAAGAACTTGAGCAAAGTTTTGGGTTTATATCTTATCTCTTTGAAATAAGGAAGTGTCATAGATTGAGGAACTTCTGTGTTCAGTAACACTATGGCTTATCTTATTTTGTTGATTTTATCAAGAGTTTTGGAAACTATTTGACAGTAATAGAGGGAGAAGGAGACATCAGAATGCTTTTGAGATATAAAATGTCTTCTAAAATGTGGCTTTATTTTCTGTTCAGGCAAATATTCAGTCCATTATGGCCTCAGAGAAACAGGTGAATATCTTGATGAAGTTGTTGGATGAAGCTCTAAAGGAAGTTGACCAAATCGAGCTAAAGCTGAGCAGTTATGAAGAAATGCTTCAGAGCGTCAAAGAGCAGATGGATCAAATTTCAGAAAGCAACCACCTAATTCATCTCAGCAACACAAATAATGTTAAACTACTGTCAGAGATAGAGTTCTTAGTGGTAAGCATTTTTATTATGTTTACTATGGTTGTTCTCTTCAGGTGTAAAATTCTTCTGGGTTGCTATCCTCTTTAGCATGAGGTTCCTTTGAAATAATGAGCTTATTTTTCTGTTTCATTGTTGCACTGATTTCAGTAAGTTATAATGATGATATTGTATCTATCCTTCTTGGTTCACTAGCATAGCAAACCAACCTGCTTCCGGCTTATGGCAATACTATCCATTATTTTGTAGAATCACATGGATCTGGCTAAGGGCCATATAAAGGCCCTTCAGGAGGGAGATCTGACATCTTCTCGAGGCATTGAGGCCTGCACTAATGCAGCAGATGCCCTTCTGCAGTGTATGAATGTAGCTCTTCGTCCAGGTAATGTTTTCGTTAGACTGCCGTCTGACAAACAAAATGTATTACGGGAGTGCCTTTCCAACTAGTCTCAGATTTTGTTCTGTTGATTGAAGGAATTGTGGCCTCTGGTGCTCCTGGTTCCCATAGACAATGTATTACTTTATATTCTGTACACTCTAAAGTCCTTTTTGTTTGTAGGACATGATATGCTTCATGCAGTGAAGCAGCAGCAGCAACGGTTTAGTGACTTGCGTGAGCAGTTTGCACGGAGACTTGCCAGTCATTTGAACAGCGTATTTGTTCAGCAGGTATTATTTCTTACTACTGAATATGGAATTTTGGGTCACAAACTTTTCTGGAGAAAAAAACCAGTCTAAAATTGTACATGTTCTGTGCTGTAATCAGTAAATGCTAGAAGCTCTTCAGGCAGAGATACTGCTAAGCATACCAAACTATAATTGCCTACAGAAGTCTCTTACATTTTAAAAAAAGCCCCAAACATCTCTTTTTAATGGGTTTGCTATCTCAATTAAATGCATTATGTGATATATAAGGATTTATTTTAATTTTAGAGCTTGATTATTGAGGAGAAAAAGCACTGACCTTTTTTAAAGAATGTTAGAGGCTGAAAACATGGAAGGTCTTGCTGTCTGAAACTCCAGGACTATAAAAAAAACCCCAAAACAAAACCAAACATACAAAATAAAATGTCTGAACTCTGGTTTTGTTTCTTGACTTGAATTATTAATAAAACACTGTCCTGACACTTGTTTCCTAAAGTCTGGGTGGTTTTTTTAGCCTCAGTTTTTTAATTTATGTGTTTTTTATCTTCAATTAGTTTACTCAGACCCTCCTTCAGCTCTATAACAGGTCCTCCTATCATTCAGTTCCAGTGAGTACATTGAGTTTGATACAAGATTTTCTAACTAATTTTTTTTCCTGAGCTCGAATTATCTAACTAGCGACTGCATTTTTTGACTTTGCAAAAAAAATTTGTCCTTACTGATTACAGAGCATTAGACTTACGTCCCTTTTCACTTCTATTATTTTTGTCAGCCCTTAAGCTTTGTTTATCTGTTTATGAGCTAAGATTCCTCTCATCTGATCCCCAGAAATTGCTGAGAGACAGATTGAGATGCATGGAGGAAAAATATTTTCAGGAAGTAGTAATATGTGTACAACAGTACAGATACTGCAATTTTGTGAAATTGCAATATTTGTAAATAAAAAATAGTAATTCTGGTTTTATACATATTAGCACAATAAAAGTTTAACGGCTCTAAATTTTATGTATTAGACTGTGCAGAAAAAGGAATAGAGTAACACTGGATAATTGTATAGAAAATGGTGTTTAGAGCCTGGCATTATTTGGCAAAGATAACTGCTTCCTACATTGCCTTCACTTTGCAGAAGAATTCCAGCTCCGCAGCATATTCACTTTTTTGCCTTTAGCTTCTGTTCTTAAGAAGGTATTTTTCCTCTGTCACTTTTCATATTTTGAAAACCTGAGTATAGACTATGTGTCCTAGCCCTTAAATGAGCAAGTAGAAGCTACGTTGTATAAGTCCTGTGTAAATGCATCCACAAAGTTTGAATATTGGACTTGTGTATGGAAGTGGCTGTTTAGCAGAATGTCCTTCTGATGTTCTCTTCTGAGGATTTTATTTTTTAAAAATGGTAAGAGATTATTATTATTATTGTGTAATATTCTGCGTATTAGATGAAATTCTTAAGACACTGTTCAGTGCTATTGAGAATGCTATTACCAACTGGCAGTTTACTTTTTTAAAATTCTGATAATAGTAGTGGCCTCACATTATTTTTCATACAGACCTGCCCCTGAAAAGTTTTGGCTTGCTGTTAGCTGTGAGATATTAATCAACAGATAAAACTTATGACTTTGCTGTTAAGTTTAAGCAGGAAGAGTTCATTAACTGCAAGAGATGAGACTCTGCAAAGCTTTTTCATTGTTGTATAAGAGGAAAAAAAAAGCTTTTGTACTTCATTTTGAGATACAGATTCAAGTGTTGGAGGTATAACAGATTTTTGTGTTATATTACTAAAATGAGCTTGTTTTGTTAGTTTGAGGAATATAGCAATTTCTTAGTCTGATGTTGAAAACTCCAACTCCAATACTTTGTTACCTTTAACATCTGAAGAGGTGCATTATTTGTTGAGAATGTTTCTTAAAAAATAATTTAAAGCACTTCAGAAAAAACTAAGATAAAGGTAAAGAATTCTAAATTAAAAAGACAAATGAAAACACAATGATGTCTAGTCAGCTGTTAATATAAGCAAGACATTTTGATTTGGAAGTCATTAGATGGAAAAACACAGTTATATTGACATTTGGGCCTAAATATATTTCTTTCAAAGTATGAAATTGCTCTTTATTTTTTGAAAAGCAAAATAACTCAATGCTTGATTCAAACTACTGTTGTAAGATACTAAAGTGCTTCACCTCCTTTGCATTGAAAGGAGAATAAATATTAAAAATTTTAAACAGAAATGCAACTTTGGATTGCCATTTGCTGCAGTGTTAAAGACTGTTTACTAACAACTAATGTAGTTGTGTTTATTGTGTAATACTAATAATTGATTAACCTGTGTGTCTATTACTTTAAAGATTTTTTAACAACCAGGTTCAGCACTCAATTTAAAGGCAACACTGGGCTGTCTGCCTTTGAAATATGAAGTAGGTTGAAGCTTTGAAACTGTGAAATAGTTGAATAGCAAATTCGGGGTTTCATTTGGTAATGATTTACATTTATGTGTAACGAGAGAAAGCCTGTTAATTAGGTGGGAAAGGTACATCAGGAAGCTCCATAAGGCTTTACAGCAGGCTTGAACAGGACATCATTTACTGTAGAATGATTAGTCCTGTAGAAAACTGGCCTGGAGAGAGAAATTTACCCTGTCAGGGTAATTTGTCATCTAGCTTTATGAAGAATGCAACTATTAACCAGAAAACTTGTGTGTAATAAAGGGACATGAATAAAATGGTTACATGAAAGAAGCAATAAAAATTTGGATAGCTGAGTATTTCCTAGCAGTAATATGAACAAGCATTTGGACTGATGTAGTTGATGAAAGCTATGAAAGCCACCAGGGAAATTACATTAAACCATAATGAACTTCAGAATTAAAAATGCTTGCTGTAGGAATGTAGCAAACCATGGGTTAGAGGGAGTTTCTCTAATCTCCTTTTCACAGAGGCATATCAAACATTTGTTGAAAATATTTGCTGTATGTATGCCCAAAAGTATGCCCACAGTATCAAGAATTACCTCAGTAATCACGACAGCAGCTGTGTTGCTAATGCTGGCTGGATTCCAATTCCAAATTATATCTTCCAATATTTATACTATGTTAGCTTTTTGTTGAAGTCAGACTACAGGATTGTTTCTATAAGTGAAATTTATAGTGTTATCCTTCCCCATTTTCTGTGAGAATGAATTAATGAAGTTGGCCAGGACTTGTTTCTTTGGGTCTAATTGTGAGTCAGTTTATGTATTAAAAGGGCAGGGCTCAAAGTAGGTTCATGCTCATGCTGGATACAAAAAAGTCCTGAAACAAGTTGCCAAAGAACTTGCGGATGCCCCATCACTGGAAGTGTTCAAGTCCAATTGTTCAGGGATAGGGCTTTGGGCAACCTGGTCTAGTGAAGGTGTCCCTGCCCATTGCCGGGGAGCTGGAACTAGATGGTCTTTAAGGTCCCTTCCTACTCAAACCAGTCTATGATTGTATGTAGTAGTTCAGCTTTATCCAGAAGCTGGGAGTGTTCGTGTCATGTTACGTAGTAAAAGTTAGTATTTTACAAATTAAAATCATAGAATTTTTTTAAAACAAGTCTGTGAATGTATTGTGGAAGAGCTTTCTGTAACCGAAGGCTTGAACTGATTAGTACCAAGTACAACAGAAAAAGGGTAAGACAAAGTTGCTTTAGTTTTGATCCAAACTGGCTTCTGTTCCACCTTAGAAACATGCAAACACATTTTAAATGGTACAGCTTATTCTGCTAACTTGTCATATACAAGATGGAACTGTTAGGAATGCTTCCTCTCTCAGAGACTGACATTGACTGACCTGCATAAACCACCTGCATGTGATGCAGAAATTGGAGACCAATTAGTACAATCTTTTTGTGCTGCCATGGCACAAACTATACTTGATAGAAGTTCTGTTGCTGTATTTACTGCAAACAGAGTCAAAAATGACTTTACAGAAAATATTAAAGCCATTTGGAAATTAAGTCTTACCCTCCATTCTTTTAACCTAGGGATAGTGGTTGTGTGTTCTGCTGTGTGGCTGCACAGAGGTGTTACCTTCCTTGCTCTTCCTGAATTGCTCAGGAAGCTTGTGAGTTCAAGCAAGTGAAAGCTTAAAAGAGCTAAATCATATGTTCTAGCAATATGATGGGATCTTTGCTTGAAGGAGGAGCATGAAATTAATAGCTTGTGTTGAATTGATTGGTTTATGCTGCACGTCCTAAACTGTTTAGTAAATGTTCACCGACAGTGTGTTGTGTGTGTCTGTTTGTGTGGAGAGAGAGAGAATGTGTGTGCACTGATGTTTTTAAGATTTGATCAAGGAACGCTTTGCCAAAGTGGACTAAAGTATGTTGAATTGGAGCAGGCTTTCAGAG
The DNA here is from genome assembly GCA_013398115.1 of Falcunculus frontatus. Lineage (NCBI taxonomy): Eukaryota > Metazoa > Chordata > Aves > Passeriformes > Falcunculus > Falcunculus frontatus. The sequence goes on from VZRV01009656.1 coordinate 442,361, forward strand.
GTGTAAAGCTCATCATTAACACTCAGGCCACCTATTAACTGGAGACTTGAAATTTGTATATGGGAAAAACATCTTTAAACAGAAGCAGCATTTTTTTCTTCGTTCAGAGGAATAATGTGATAATCTCTTAAAATTTTTCAGGAACAATTGAATGCTTGTCATTACATTTTCATTCAGGTGTACATTGCATTCTTCTTCAAAAAGTGGCAAAATGACTCACCCTGAAGGCAAAGAGTCTTAAAATGAACAAGCTTATTAAGATGCACGACCTGCCATGACTGTAATAACTTGGTGTCTGTATTATGTTAGGTGTTCTTTTCAGTCTGCATCTCTAGACCTTGCTTCTATGCAAGGTATTTTGAGGTTATTCTGTTTGTCTGAATCAGATGCTGTCTTCATACTAAGTTCTTCAGGAAACTTCTAGTACATCTGTGTAGTGCTTCCAGATTTACTTAATTACTTTTTCTTATCAAGGGTCACGATCAGAGTTCCACTCTTGCCCAGCACTCTGCTGAATTGACATTACCCAATCATCATCCATTTCACAGAGATCTACTTCGATATGCTAAACTGATGGAGTGGCTCAAGAACACAGATTATGGGAAATATGAAGGGCTAACAAAGGTATGTGAAGTGCTCAAATGATGCTAGTGAATGTACATAATAGACTGGGCTTGAGATTTAAAGGAATTTCATATGTACATGTCATTTTAATATTGCTATATAGGAAACTTCATTTATTAATGTTTGTGGTATCCTATTCTGTTTGTTAGCTTTTTTTCCTGAAACATTCTATCCTAAAGTGTCATAAGATATTTAACATTTATGTAAAACAAGTTTGCCGTTGTACAGCCTAGTAAGAGAAATAATTAAGCTAATTTCAAAGGGATGTGCTTATTGCCTGTGTAACATCTCTGTTTCAACAGACCTTCATTTCACTTGGGAGTGTCAAAAACTTCAGAGGTTTCTTGTACAGTAGATTAAATAGAAATGTTTTTCCCTTGTATGTATGTAACTTTTAACTACCTTGTTTAAAACTAACATGGAGTAAAAAAATTACTACAGCTATATACCAAATATTCAGGTAGAAGTCAGGGAAAAGTTAGTCCTTACAAAAGGAGTCTTTCTTTTTTTTTTTTTTTATTTTAATATTTTTAAATTAAAGTAGTCATTCTTAAATGGAAGATTTAAAATAGACTTTTTAAATGGCTTTGAAATAGTTATTCCTTTGCCTTCAGTGTAAGGCAGATAGTGAATGGTTGACATCTTTGTGATCTTTTAATAAAAAAATGTGAGAATTACATATTTATGTGTGCTTTTGGGGGCACAGTAAGGGTCTGATAAAAGAGGGTATAGAGAATGGTGCTGAATTCTCACCATTCTACTCTTGAATTGAATTCTGTGATGCTCTGCCACTAGTAATCCTATTTGTATGTACTGCATTACATATTTTTCCTTGTGGAGAACAAGTAGACGTTTCTGATAAATGCTCAGTGAACTCACTATGAAAATGAATATAAGCTGCTTAAATATCACAAATATAATTTTGTGCATGCTGCATAAATATATATACTTATGTAGCCCAAACCAATTTGTTATTTAGTAGGACTTGAAAACTCACAGGTTTTTAAGAATTATTTACCTATAATAGAAGAAAATTGGTTTGAATACCTGCTAACTAAATTTACATTTTTCTTTTAAGAATTATATGGATTATTTATCACGACTTTATGAAAGGGAAATAAAAGATTTCTTTGAAGTTGCCAAGATCAAGATGACAGGCACAACCAGAGAAGGAAAAAAGTTTGGTAAGCTTCCAGAAGGCACATCTCTTGCTTTGAATCTTACTATTTGCATATAAAACACTTACTACAACACCTAGGGCTAATTTTGTAATGGTGTACAATTCTTTACTTCTGGCAAGATGGAAGAAGTTGGATGAAAAACATGATTGGTAAAACTTCTGATTTCCACAAGGCCAAACTAGTACAACTGAAATCTTGTGAAATTGGTCAGAATAAAAGTATAAAATACAATATTTCTCTCAGTTTTCAAATCTTCACTTACTTTTTTATTACGTGAACTATCCTACTTTATTACGTGAACAAATTTGAAAAATCAACTCTTGTAATTAACGGAAGTTTGGGCAGCATTTTTTTGTGTTCCTTCTGCTGTTATTTCTGCTTTTGATAAATCTTGGGTGGATTGTAAGAAGCTAGTTTTAATGCTAATTCTGCCTAATAAAACTTACATATTTTAATGTGTTTTTTCAGGGGGATTTACCTATGTAGCCTGAGACTAGAAATCATAATTTGTTAACATGTAGGTATTTATATTTAAGGGAGTATGTATTCTTGCTAGGATTAGTCTAGCGTGAATATGGAAGTGAAGCTTAAAAAAAAAAACCTGGATACTTAAAAAGCAACAGTGGTATAGGTGTATTTATGTATTGTCTGCTCTGTATTTTGAGGTGCAGTGTTTCAAAGCTTTTAAAAATATTTATATTTGCCACAGTTCACCAGTTTGCAAATTCTGAATTCCAAAATTATGTGCAGCTGTAAGTAGTAAGTTCTGTCAGCTTCTTTTGGTCCTGAATTTATGCTTTGAAGTTGATGGTAGAAACCAGAAAAATGTAATGAAATGAAGAAAGCAGGAAGGTGGTAAGGCTTGTTTGAGAGAGGGAAAACTGGAAAGATAAGTGTTGGCAAGCTGTTGGACATGGAAAGCAAGAGGCACCGTAAGATGTCATTATCAGAACATTTAAATTCATAAATCTTGAAAAGCAATCTTACTGCAAGAAAAAAACTCCTCTAGTCTAATACAAATTGACTTCTGAAACATTCTAAACACTTTGTCTTGACACTTGTTTTGTGATTTGTATTTGTGAAGAGACAGTTTATGTAGCAGTTCCCTAACTTGTGTAAATGTTATGGAGCAATCAGGCATTTTGGAGAAAGAGGTCCTTCAATTCACCAGAGTAAAAGCTGCACCTTGAGAAGACTTCTGTCATGTATTTGTGCAAATTTGTTTATGTTGTAGCACCTCATAAGAGTGTGCAATTTCAAAGGCTTCTATGTTTATTGTAGTGATTGTACTACTACTAATTGCACATTTATTCAAAATACCTCACTTCTTAATAGTAAACTTGTTTAAGGAGTAGTGTAGATGTATAATGCTCCAGTTGTACTCAGATGTGAAAGATGACCTGTTTCCAAGCTGTGTTGGTGTGTGTTCTTGCCTTTTTTTTGTGCTTTGGGAATAGCACTGCTATTTGAATGCCTCAAACGCAGAGGGGATGCTGGGAGAACTCTGGCATTCTGTGCTAGCGCAAGGTTCTTTGTCTGCATTTTTATGGCAAAAAAACCCAGCCTGGGTCATGAGCATTCACACTCGTCTTAAGTAGTCTTTTTTTCTTTTTCTTTTTTTTTCTTTTCTGATGAAGCCAAGACTTTGATACTTAAATACCATAAAGTCGGTGTTGGAAAGAGTGCTAATACTGTCATATGTTTATATGATGTAGCTTGTCAAAAGCCACTGAGGCTCCCCTGATTGTCCAGGGCCTGATCTTTGTAGTTCTTCACATTCTGCAATAGGTCCCATGTGTTTAGAAATTGAGGACAATGAAGAAGTGGGACCAATGCATGACAGTTGCATATGCCAAATATATCATGCCTAAACCTTTTTTATTCAAAATCTGCCAAAACCACCAAGATCTAAAAACTAGGCTGGAATTAAATTTGAATTTGATGTTACAATTATCAGTCATGTTGCCTACTTGAGAACATCTGGTATTTAAGACATGTTTGTGGCGTTTAGAAGTATCTACTCATTCTATTACAGTAGGTTCTGCTTGCCTGCTCCATTTTGGGGGGCTTGTAGCATCCATCCTCATCCAGATCTTTTTAATACCACATATTGCTTTTAGTGTATGTATGCAAATGCCTTTTACTCTAGGGATTCTAAATTCTCTACAAGTACCCATTTACTTTAAATTGTATGTTGAAGTCCACTTGAGGAAACGTCAATTCTGAAAAAAAAACCCAGGAAAAATATAAAAACCTCTCCATAAATTTTTTTACTACTTATATTATTTTCATCCTCTCCAAATTTGCAGTCATCTGTTTTTGTGCAGTATGAATGCAAAAGATGTATTCTCTATGTAAACATCCTGATTTGCAGCAACTAAGAAAAGGTTAGCCAGTCTTACTGTCGATATGAATTATTTTGCAGTACTTGTGTGTGTGCTTTAAATTGAAAAGATGGACAGTATCTCTGACTCAGTAAAAAAATCCCATAAGTGCATTTTGATTTCTTCAAGTCTATGATTGATATGATTTATCTTGGAAGCTGAGTCTGACAAATAATTTAATGGACTTCTCAATTTGGGAGAACTTAAATACGTGTTACCAAAAATGTTTTTCAAACGTACTATATAAGAAAAAGCAAATTTTAATATCTAGAAACTTACTCTATTTTCCGTGTAGTTTAGACACTGAATTTCTAGAATAGTACCTCTCCAACTAAATGTGTTTGCAATGTAGTTACTTGCTGCTTATAGTTCTCCGCATGTTTCTTTCCAGTTAGAGCTTAACTTGCATCTTGTGCATGGTTTGTGCAAACTGCATTTTAACTTGTCTTTGTCTTTGATGCTTGCAACCTAATCCATCCCAGCTACACTGCCTCGAAAAGAAAGTGCTGTCAAACAGGAAACTGAGAGTGAGTATAACTAGTTGCATTAGTTGGTATTGTCAATGCATGTGTGTCGATGTTACGATGTAGTGCTGCATCAGAGACAATCTACCTAACACTGAAGCACTCTGTTCAGAATGAAATAAACATTAGCAGAATCATTGGGCTTGCACGGCAAAAAGAAAGCACAGCTGTAAGTCCCAACATAGAATTTGAGAAGGTTTGCACATAAAGGCAGTATCTTTTGGTTTCCCCATGCTACTAGTTGATAGTAAAAATATGTTTGTGCCTGGGAGCTTGTCATAGTTTTCCACTCATCCAGTAGGTTGAAGTGACAATTTAGATTAGATCTCTAGACTTTGTCTTGTGTCTCTAGACTAGATACCAATACAGCAGGTAAATGAAGCTTGCAGGATTGCTTTTAAGTTTCTTTTTGGCTCAGATGTGAGAAGTTTACTTGGAGATCAAATATTGGTAATTTTTTGGTCTTTTTTGTTATTAGTTTTCTCTCTCCTGGTCCAACATTTCTGAAAAATTTGAGGGAAAAAGAAATAAAAAAGAAAATACATGCTCCTAGAAGAAGGCCCAGCAATATCATGAAGAAATGGCTGAATGTTAATTTGGATCCATTAGCAGCAGAGTTACTATGGGGTTGTAGATCCAGCAAAACAGCTGGAACAAACTGTGTAGATAAAAGGATGTTAACAGCAGAAAGATCAAGTTCAAGATGAAAAAGTGCCTGTGTGTATATAAAACTTTTTAATTTTTTTCCCTCCTGTGGTTCAGTTCTTCTGCTTCTGGCAACCTTTGCCCAAAATACATTCACAAAGATTATAACTGATCTTAGCTTTCAAATCCTCAGTCCCCGTGTTACTGTATTTTAGAGTTTTGTTCCTTTTGTACTTTTTTTCCATACTTTACAATGAGAGTTTGAATAGTTGTACTTTGAAAATTGCTGAAGAATCTCAGTTACCTTATAATGAGAAAATAATACATTTCTAGTAAAAGCATTATAGCTTAGACAAAAGTTGTTTGATTTTAATATAGGACTATTAGCAGCTCTTGATCTCCTATGTTCTGTACCTATTCTTGAGTATTTTATTCTGCCTTCACTTTCCTCCTTCATAGTGTCTTTATTTCACAGGTCTTCATGGAAGTTCTGGGAAATTGACTGGGTCTACTTCTAGTCTAAATAAACTCTCTGTTCAGAGTTCAGGAAACCGTAGATCTCAGTCATCCTCACTGTTAGACATGGGAAACATGTCTGCCTCTGACCTGGATGTGGCTGACAGAACAAAATTTGATAAGGTAAAGCCAAAATATTGCATAGGATTCCTGCTTAGTTTTGTATTAGAAGTATCTTACATATCCTTCTCGTATAGTTCAAAAATCTGGACTTTTTAAGTCTTAAAACATGCCAATTTCAAAGTTTATATGTGCCATATAGCTAATAAAGGCAGTTCCTAAGAAATATGTAGATCACAGTATTATTCTCAGATTATAAGATCCTATTTAGTTCCTTTATATGCTGTGTGTGATCTTTAAGGATTATCAAGGATAAGAAATGGTCTATTAAGTTTAAGCCAAATATGTGTTTTTAAGCAAATAGGAATGGAACTGGTGGATTCTCCACTGATTTTATTTTTCTCAACTCATTCGGTGTTCTGTGACACTTTGCCAGTATGTAAGCAAAAGTGAAAGATAAGTAAGATAAGAATTTTAGCCAGGACTTGAGAGTGACCCTAAAATTTTATTTATACTGGTTTCACATTCGTTATCATCAGTTTTCAACTTCATCCAATAGCACTAAGTTATCACTGGGGTGTCCTCATCCTGTTTTAAAATCTGCTGTCCTCAGCATCTGTTGACTTCTTTTCCTGAACCTTTAAAAGTGACAGTGCTCGCCATTTCTTGCGCAATTAATTCTTCAGTGCTGTGGGAGGAAAACGAGCAGTTACCAGTCAGAGATAAAAATAATTTTGTTGTTCTCTACTGAATTATTTGATGGAGATGAATGTTTTGCTTCTGACCTCTTCAAATCATTGCTCAATCTTTTTCTGGGAGGAAATATATGCCTGAAACAATATTAACTGTTAAGTTATTACAAACCAGTACCAGCAACTTGTCTAGAATTAAAAAGCTAACTTGTTAAAACAGGTTTATACAATTATTGTGCTATTACTTTCAGTTTCTCACTTGTATCTCACATCCACTGGGGACATGTGAATGTGACTTAGTATACATGGAGTTGTAAGCTATTGAGCTGACCTACTAGGTTGCTGGGGTTTTTTTTTTCCTATGGGAATTTTCATCAGCATGGATTTCCTGTGTGGCTAGATTGGTTTAATTTATGTTAATTATTGCATGTCTTAATCTTTAAGTACTTGCAGAGAAAATTCCAATAGAAATATATCTAATATCTGACTTAGAATTTCCTTATTTCATATTAATAAAATTAAATTATTGTAATTAATTATTGCTAAAATCGCGTTTCATTTTAGTTTAAATCTAAAAATTGTGTTGCATACTTCACTACAAAACCTACTTGTTTGTTTCTGTAGCAGCTATGTAGAAACTTTTTCCACAGAGCAGTTAACTTCTACATACACAGTTGACCTGTTTTTCTTCCTTGAGGCTTTTAAATTTATCTTCCTCTGCTCAGCAATACAGGCAGAAAAGATGGTGGCAGAACCCATGACTTACTATTAAAATGCAAGTGTTTCCATTATAGCATAAAAGTGCTTCCTCAGGCTATGACTAGAAAACTTCTAGTTGTGGAAAAACATAGATTGTTCTTTTCTTCACAATGTTACATGGATAAGAAAGGACTATCTTGAAGATGCAGCTATTGCTTTTAAAGATCTAAGTACAAGCTGTTTCCATTTCTGTTAAGTAGTAGTAAGCCTTCTAAAGCTTAGTGAAGATAGAAAGTATATGCAACAAACAATTAAAATTAGTATTGCTAACTGCCCATAGTATTTGGTGTGTTGATAAAATATTTTGACTTTCTTTAGATTTTTGAGCAAGTATTAAGTGAATTAGAGCCTCTGTGTCTGGCGGAACAGGACTTCATTAGTAAATTTTTCAAACTACAACAACATCAGAGCACCTCTGGAACAACAACGGTATGATTTACATTCTCTGTCACTGAAGTAGAAAGTAGTGACCAGGCCTCAAAAGAGACCCGTTTAAAAGAGAACTTTGGAATTTATCGGCGATTATATGATCAAAGTGATAAGTAACTCGTTTTTCTTCATGAAGTGGCAGGATCTTTATTTTTGGCTGACCAATACAAAATCTATGAAAGAAGGACTGACATGTTTCCTTTGCTATGGCTTTGTCTACTCATAAGATCACAACACTTCATTATGCCATGTAGGAAGACAATGAGGAGTAATTGTGGATAGTATTGTATTCAATGGAACATGGCTGGAAAATTATCAGAACCTTGCAAACTGCTCTTTTTTCTACTCTGGAGGCACAAGGTGGTGGGGGTATGGAGCTGCTACTTATATTGGTTTTGTCAGATACAGTAACTGCTTAGATATAGAATTGGAGACAAACATTATCTTTACATACATTCCTTGTTCTTACAGAACGAAGCGGAGGAAATGGATGGAATAGCTTTATCTCGTTCATACACTTCTGGTGTTCCACAAACAGTATCATCTGAGTATGTGCTGCTGTTTTTTATTATTGATTCTTAAACCTATGTTTATTTGGCATATAAAACTTTTTTCTCTAAAATCAGAAATTATTCCCTTTCAGTGAAAGTGAATAGTGAACTTTTAATTTTTACCTAGACATTGAGTGTGTCAGTAAAAAATATTTTTTGTATATAGGATGGGTGTTTCAGTATATAGTTGTTTAATTCTCTTAACAGTTTGCAAATTGAAATTAGGCACTATAATATAGAAAATATACTTAGCAAAGCACACTTCTGAGAGTGTGTGGCAGCTTCCACAGAGAAAATACTTTTTGGAATATTTTATACCTGTGACTATTGATTTTTACTGTGTGGTATTGACTTTCTGAAAATCATGAGACTTGTTGAATGCAAATAAGACTACTATATCTAGTAAATATTTTGAAAAACATGTAAAATAGCCTAGTAAACCATCAGAGTAATATTTTCCTCTTATGCATTTTTAATAGGAAGGACATGATCCGACAAATGATGACAAAAATATTTCGTTGTATTGAACCTGAGCTGAATAACCTTATAGCACTGGGAGACAAGATTGATAGCTTTAATTCCCTTTATATGTTAGTTAAGATGAGTCATCATGTATGGACAGCACAAAATGTGGACCCTGCGTCCTTTCTCAGCACAACACTTGGAAATGTTTTGGTGACTGTGAAAAGGAACTTTGATAAGTGCATTGTAAGTTCTTTAGTTATTCTGATTAAGCTAACTGTAATATTATAGGAAGCCCACTCCTACCCAGTTTGATTTTACATTTCTGTATACTTGAATTCTTGCTTTAAATTTGAAGTGAAACTTGGTAACTTTATTGCTTTTCTACTGGCCAAGCCTTCAAATAAATGGTGTTTTGTTTCTTTTTTCCTCTCTATTCCAGTTTTCTTCAATAAGTCGCTATTTGTAACAAGACCACTCATGCACGGCTCTGAGCTAGCTGACATTTTTAGTTGTTTGTTTAAACTTGTACTCCCACTGAGATTACGGAAGTCCATTAAGTAAAATATAGCTCTCTGCCTTTTTTACTTGCCAAAACCAAACCTTGTGGACTTATGAAAGTGTGAGGTCTTTTGGCAGTAGCAGAGGCAGCCTCTACTGTCCGAAACTTCCTTTTGCTAATACAGTTATGACCATTATGTTAAATATGGCAGGTTTACTGATAACAGAGTTGTTGGAATAACTTTGTTTTATTGTCATAAATGTAATTTGACTCTAGGCAAACACCATAAAACTGACCATTCTTGATCAGTTTAATACTGAAAATATTTTGAAACTGATTTTTTTATTACACTCAGAAATAAAATTTCAATATAAGACTAAAGAAACTTCCTGCAGCAAAAGGAACTGTTAGCTTGGCTGAATCAGAAAAATGAAGTTCCTTGTTAGATGATAAAATGAAAATTGTTAATTGCTTCTGGTGCATAAATTTGGGGTTTTTTTCACTGGGCGTTTTTTTCGCAATACTAAGTAAATAAAGGAGAATAAAAGACAATCTTTCCTTTTTCTTTTCAACTATTTTACTTAACAAATTTTTAAGGGTAAAAAGGGCGAAAGACTAAATAGATGTACTAATTGAAAGAATTATTTCTGTATTTGGATGAATGTCAGTTTTTCAGTATGTCTGCGTTTTTCTTTTAATACTTGTTCCATGATCTGGAGCCTAAGACCTGTTCTTGTTTTAAATTAAAGAGTAACCAGATGAAGCAGATGGATGAAGTAAAAATTTCAAAGAAGAGTAAAGTTGGGATCCTTCCATTTGTTGCTGAATTTGAAGAGTTTGCAGCCCTTGCTGAATCTATTTTCAAAAATGCAGAACGACGAGGAGATCTAGATAAAGCCTACATAAAACTTATTAGAGCTGTCTTTGACAGTGGTAGGTCTTCCAAGGCTGTCATAGTTACTGAAATAATTGTTTCTACCTGTCTGTATATAATTTTGCCCCAAGTAACAGATGATTTTTTTAAGACTGTGCTGAAATTTTGGTTGTCTCTATTATTGTGAGCAAGTGTATTCTTTTGATTGTAATATACTTTTTAGATACTTTCCTTTGTACATACCTGTAAAGTAACTTTGAGTTGTGACAGAGGGAAGTGGTTAAGACTCTGAAAGAGGGAGAGGAGATGGCAGCAACCTGGCATGCTCAATCTGAAGTGATTTCTTGTCTTTTTTTCCCCCCCCTGTAAAAAATCATATAGGAAGAACAAAAATTGGCAGTAGCAGATCTTTCCTAGTTGGTAGTTCAGTGTTTTGACTGGAATGAATCTGTGATTCTTACTGATACTCAGGTGCCCTGGATCACTTTCATGATGGGCGTCCTGGTAGTTTCAGCAAAATGATTAATGGATGAACAGGCACAGAAACTTTGTTGCTCTTGGTTGAAGCTATCCTCTTTCAGCCTGCTTTGAGGTGCTGTAAGGGAGGGATAGGTGGAATTTCTTTTGCCTACTTGGTTTTTTGGGTTTGATTTTTTTTTTTTTTTTTTTTTGGCAGGGGAAGGGGGAAGTAAAAGATCTATGTGCAGAATTATCTGGTTTTATTATTAAATTTAGGGACTGACAGTAATTTTGACCATAAAGCTAATGAGCAGAAGCTGAGATTAAGAAGTACATTTAAAAAAACCCCACTACCTTATTGAAGATTTTTCTCCTAGTGAAGATGGGAATCGATTTTGCTGTGACTTTTCTTAAATAGTTCTATCATGTGAAATTCATTAGGGATACTGAAAGCATACTCGTAAGCCTCCTCAGAATGTGACTTGTTCCTCACATCTGTAAATGAGTCCATACATACTCATTATTTTGTATCTTTTTATAAGTGACTTTTTTGCCATACAAATTTCATGGTCTTAGAGCCTGTATGTGTGTTTCTTCTTTTGAAGGCTCTTAGGTAGCGTTTTATTTAGTGGCAATTCTGACAACTACTCATACAAATGTTAATCAGTTACATGAAATTCAAAATTCCTTTTTTGATAGTATTATGGTTATTATGTTTTTCTGAATTTGGTTGTACTTCTGGTATTTTAAGTATTTTTCTTCCTGTTTCTTTCAGTTGAGAAAGTAGCTAATGAAAGCCAGAAGACACCCAGGGATGTGGTCATGATGGAGAACTTCCATCATATTTTTGCAACACTTTCTCGCTTGAAAATTTCTTGTCTGGAGGCTGAGAAAAAAGAAGCCAAACAGAAATACACTGATCATCTTCAGTCTTATGTAATCTACTCACTCGGACAGCCTCTTGAGAAATTAAATGTGAGCATATTTGAGTTTTCATTTAAATGGTACAGAATCATTTTTGAATGTTTAGTTTGCACTGTTTGATCTCTTTATCACTGCATCTATCATAACCTCTTATTTTATTATTTTGGACTGGAGCATGTCTGGCAAGACTACTCATGAGGGTAACAGTCTTGGATGAAAATAACCAAATTTTTCAAGGCAATTAATAGTACTGACTAAACGTCAGTGTCCTAAGCAAATGGTTTTGAGGAAGAAGAAAGTGAGGAGAAAAGTAATCAAGAGTTTTGGGATAATCTTCCTCACCTCAACTGCAGAGAAAATTGCTGTAGTTTCTGAGCTGTTCAGCAAGAAGAAAAGTGATAGGAAAAGTCTGTATATCTGAAGTTGAACTAAATGTTAAACTGAGTGGTGACTTAGGTTCAGACTCAGTTCTGTCCACTTGAATGTCTCCCACTGTTCGTGGCTTTATGGATAGACAGGATTTTAGGCATCCATTTTCTGAGACATTTAAGATGTATTCTCTTTTTGAAAATTAAAAATGTTTTATTGCTGTTTCCCACTTGCGGGTTGACTCTGACCAGCACCTGAGCTGCCACATAACTAACTGCTGCTCAGTCCTCCCTCTCCAGGGGAGACAATAGGAACAGCAAAAGTGAAAAAACTTGGGGGTGGAGATAAAAGACAGTTTAATCAGAGAAGGGGAGAGAGGAAGACAGATGAAAAAAAAATAAAGTGATGCAAAAGCAGTCATTGACTACCTCCCACAAGCAGACTGATGCCCAGGCAGTTTCTGAGCAACAGCCACCTTGAAGCCAAACACCAACCCTGCCTCCTCCAACCCTAATTTTTATAGCTGAGCATGACGTTACGTGCTATGATTTGGTCAGGTTTGACCTGTTTAGCAATAACCAAAACATTGCTATCAGCCCTGTTTTAGCCACAAATCCAAAACACAGCACTGTAGGCTGCTGTGAAGAAAATTAGCTAGAGAGTTAATTCTGTCCTAGCCAGACCTGATGCACTGTTGAGGCTGAACCTGCATGTTCACAGAAATACTTCCCTCTATTTACTAAATTATTTATATTTACTATGTTGAGAAAACTGGTCAATGACAGTGAGAAGGGAGGGCAATTGTGAACAAATATGCTCTTGTGTAATTATGGTTTAAATAAAGATGCTCAGGTGCTTAGTGAGTTCATCCAAAAGATCCAGTATTTGGATGCCTGGCTATGAGCTCATGAATTGAGGATTTTAAGGCTGATTGGTTATTCATTACAAGGTTGCAAAGAAAAGCTCCATTGCTTCTAGAAATGATTGGCTTCAGTTTTATGCTAGTACTTGGAGTGCTGTATTGATGGGCTGTGTTTTAATGTTTATAGCTGAGCAGTACTTCATGCCCAATGAAAAAACAAAAATTGGGAGAACACAACAGTCATGAAGCAGAATCAAGATTTAACCATATATATCCTTTTCAAATTAAGTTAATTAGCTCAGAGTTGTGATAGTGACTAATGCTGTTACTTGTTTTAGCATTTTTTTGAAGGTGTTGAAGCTCGTGTGGCACAAGGTATACGAGAAGAGGAAGTAAGTTATCAGCTGGCTTTTAATAAACAAGAGCTTCGTAAAGTTATAAAGGAATATCCTGGTAAAGAAGTGAAGAAGGGTTTGGATAATCTCTACAAGAAGGTAGATAAACATCTCTGTGAAGAAGAAAACTTACTTCAGGTAAACTAAATCACGTCTTAAAAACCCTATAATGTTACAGGAAGGCTTTTTATTACTGCTTTTGCATATGTATTCTGTGAGAATGTTCAGCATAACTCTGAAAACAAATTTTGAGTGCAGCTTTTGGGTTTTTTTATAATGCCACTCTCTTTCTATTTGTTTAATATTGATTTGAACCAGAGTGGTAGAGATAAAGTTCAGAAAGAAACTTCCTTTATGATTCCCTAGCTGACCATTAATGGGTGACGTCTTTTCTGAAAAATATACTGGAAAGAGAGAGAACTAGATTTAAATGAACGAGTAACCTGATGTGAAATTTAGCTGGTGCACTATAGCAGAATACTTTCAATTATATATTTTCTGATAATTGTATTATCTAATGTTTTTCTTACACTCCATAAACTTTCTCACTGGAGTAAATGATAAGTAGACTTAAGTTTGTTTAAATAGCTTTTTGAAGTCTGAAACATGAATTATAGCACTCTTCTGGTTCAGGGTATTTTCCTGAAAGACAAAAGCAATACCTCTGTTAGGAAAACATCCTCGACTTCTTTACTATTTTGTGCTTTGCATATTTATTACAGCTCATGTCAACATTACTGATCTTAATGGGTAAAAACCATCAATCTCTTTTTTTAATGCAGCAACTCCATTTATTGAACTTTATTAGCAATCTTTAACTGTAAAATGACACCTGAAGTGAGAATCGATTAATTAGCCAGTATATTGTAGCTCACATATGTAGTATATTGTGCCAGTTGACTTTTTCCTAAAGTTTGCTTTCTTTGGCAGGTTGTGTGGCATTCCATGCAGGATGAATTTATACGACAATACAAGCACTTTGAAGGGCTGATAGCTCGCTGCTATCCTGGATCAGGAATTACTATGGAGTTCACTATACAGGATATTTTAGACTACTGCTCCAGTATTGCACAGTCCCATTAAGTTCTAGAAAGGGAAAGAGAAGCTAGGGAAGTGTGTGCCTGTGTATAAGGGAATCAAACACTATAAATGTTACTGGGTTTTAAAAGGTGGATTTCCACATGTGTGTAGTTAACTGCCCTATCTGTTGAGTTACACTCCTGCTTCAAATGCCTTTCAGGGCAAAATGAAACCTTCGGGGATTTGTTGTGCTTCTACTGGGCTGAAGTACTGTTTGAAAGCATTAATTCTGTGAAACACTTTGGATACAGTTTTTCCCTTCTGTAATATTAAAATACTTTTATTTATAATCCCTTGTCTTGCCAAAAGCAGTAAGCACTACCTTCATAGTATGCCAAAAGAATACTACTGTTTTCACTAATATTTTGCATCTTAGAAATTATGTAAGCATTGAAGACTGTAAGATATTTTCCCTTCCTTGTTCTAGGAAGTACGGATTCAGAACTTTATGCAGTGGGAAGACTGAATTCATGTTGAGATGTAATGTGACTATGGCTATAATTCTTAATTAAACTACGTTCATCATATTATTTCTGTAGAGTGTTATTTCAAAAAGGTAAAAATACCTGAAGGAGTGAATTCCATTGTTTTGCTTCTGGCCATTGCTCCATTTCTGCACACGTTGTTTTTCTTCCCTTCCTCCTCTTGGAGCTTCAGTTGCCAGGGATTCAAGACCTAGGTTTTCTGTACAGCTTGATGAAATTGCCAAGTTGTTGGATAGAGGTGGGTTGTATATAGAATAGAAACGGGTACATTAAACATGCTGACAGAGGTAAAATACTGGTTTTTGAGATGCAGATGCAAGAATAAAAAAACAGGATGAATGAG
Organism: Falcunculus frontatus; assembly: GCA_013398115.1. Taxonomy (NCBI): domain Eukaryota; kingdom Metazoa; phylum Chordata; class Aves; order Passeriformes; genus Falcunculus; species Falcunculus frontatus. The sequence goes on from VZRV01009656.1 coordinate 457,481, forward strand.
AGCTTTTTCTCCTGAGTTTTGTAACAAGTTACAAATTGTAACTGTAACAGTTCCACCGGCTCGGTGGAACTCAGCAACACTGCGACCTGGATTTCACAGATTCATAGAATTGCTTGTGTTGGAAGGGACCTTAAAGATACTCTAGTTCCAACCTCTTGCCATGGGCAGGGACACCTCCCAGTAGACTCCCAGCCCCATTCAGCCTGGCCTCGAACACTTCCAGGGACGGGGCTTCCACAACTTCTCTGGGCAGCCTGTTCCAATGCCTCACCACCCTTACAGTAAAGGGCTTCCTCCTACTATCCAATCTCAACCTACTCTCTTTCAGTCTGAATCCCCTGCCCCTTCTCCTGCCACTACATCCCCATGCAAAACGTCCCTCTCCATCTTTCTCGTAGGCTCCCTGGGCCGGGCTGGGCCCTGAGCGCAGAGGCGAAGCGTCTTGTCCCGGCTCTCCCGGAGCACGGAACCTGCGGCACAGCCGCTCCCCATCCCGCTCCGGGGCCCGGGGAAGCAGGAAGCGTTCCGTCCGCCGCGCGCGGGCTGCCGGGTGGGGAAGGGGCGGGCAGGGCCGGGCCGGGCCGAGGCGGGCGTTCGCCGGGGCAGGCGCGTCCCCGCCGTTGCTGCGGTGACGAGCCGGAAGCGGCCGCTGCTCCGCGCGCCATTTTCAAAGGTTTTCTAGCACATCGCGGTTTTCTGGGACATCGCGGCCGCTCCCCAGCAGCCCCGGCTGCTGGTGTCTGCTTTTAGTGGTAAGTGTGGTGAGGGCGGGAAAAGTGGCGTAAACCTGTTTGGAAAGGGACCGACCGCCCCTATGTAGGTACAGATTGGGGTTGCTGGAAGGTCTGCAAAGCTTCCAGTTTAGGGAAACGGGTGATGAGCGGGCTCATAATCGGAAGAGTTTTCTTGTGCTGTAGTGTGAACTTACAGGATATGGTGACAGGCTGCCCAGGGAGGTCGTGGAGTCTCCCTCTCTGGAAACATTCCAAACCCACCTGGACGCGTTCCTGTCACCTGCTCCAGCTGACTCTGCCTTGACTGGATAATCTCCAGAGGTGCCTTCCAGCCCTAAGCGTTCTGGCATTCCATGACAGTCTAGCGAAGAAATCTGTATTTTCAGAGCAAGTGTTGTCTTTCCGTTGGCAAAGTGCTGAGACTTCTCACCAACCGTGTTATACGAATATCTTAGTCAGAAATGAACTCCCAGCAAATCCACTTGGAAGCAGGCTTTCCTAAAGCAAGTGCTGGCTCATTGGGTGTATCTTGAACATGCTGTTACAGCAACTGCGTGTCACGGCACAGCCCTCAGCGCCCGTGGGCTGTACAGAGCCACGTATTAAAGTGCTGCAGTAGTCAAAGGTTTGGTCCACTGAGTGCCTTTGGTACCTGGGCGAACAGGACACGAACAAAAAGGAAAAAACCTTTAATGTGTAAGTTCTGTTGAATGAAGAATGCGTTTTGGTATTTCCCAAAACTGAGACTGGAAACTGCAGTTCAGAATTGTCTTTGGTGTTAATGTTACAGAATCAATAAAAAAAATTTGTTTCATAGCATATAAATTTGTCCATAGTAGTTTATCTCTTCAACTGTTAGTAGTGTAGTTTTGTCATCCACATGGCTCAATGACTGCATTATTTCTTCCATGGCCAAGATCCACCTTTCCTCTGCTTTTTTATTATTACATTTTCTTATTGATAACACAAGTATTGCATCTGCAGCATTTTAACCTATACTCACCATCAATTTTGCTGCACTGTTCTCAGAGTGAAAGGAGGACTTCAATCTGCTAAACCTTTTCTGTTTTGTATTCTACCTGTAATAGCTAATCTAATACCTGTAAACATAGCTTCTTTCACACAATTTTATGCCAGTTGGAGAATCAACTTAAAGCCTAGAGCAGCTGGCTGCACTATTGCCCATCATTCACCTCAGGGTTCAATTTTAGACATCGGTGACCTAAAACAATGGGGAACAGTTCTTAGGTGCTACATATGTCTACTTCATAAAAATTTGTATCTTCCAAAGACTGCTCACAGCCATCCAGGCATGTAATAAAGTGCAGCATGTGAATGTTGTCACCTTTAGCAGTCTTCATGAGCAAAGGGGGAACAAAAAATGAGGCTATTGGCTCTGAATACTCTTCAGCAAGCAACTGAGAGATTTGGACTTAATAATAAATCCTGTTTAGGAAATGCCTCATTTAAAGTACCATTCAATTTTCTCTTTTCTATTTTTAATTGAAAATGGAAATCTGATTTTCTTCACAGCAGCACTAAATTGCAAGAAATATTTAGATGATGAATGATGTGAACTATTTATGCAGCTAATATAGCTTATCTCATGGGAAATACCAAAGTTGTTAGGAATGCTTTCCAGTACTTTGTAAACTTACAGACATACCTTTCATCAGGACTCAGTTGTGATTCACAAGGCTATTGAGCTTCTTTAAAGAAAAGCATATTCTGGATTGAATTGACTGGGTGCAAATAATGTAGAAAACTTGGATTTCCAAAAAGCTTTTTGAGAAAGTTCTTTACCAAATGCTTTTAAGAAAGCAGGTCTCTGTAAGTAATGGAGAAAAGAAGCTAGTGGTTGAAAAAGAGAGTAGAAAGTACTACCTTACAGTGAATGCGGAGAAGATTGCTGGCTGTTTAAGACTGACTACTGGTGTGAAAGAATGGGTTAAAGAGGAAGGGACAAAGTTTGCTCATTATATGGATGTGTTAAGTGCAATCCAAGGATTGCAGAAGAGTTTCACTGGAGTGAGTAATAAAAATTAAAGAATAGTGTAATAAAGGCAAAGTGATACATGCTGTGGTCTCTAAAGTGGCAGTAACTGCTCAGAAAGATGTGTCACTGTGAACGCATCTAGTCTATGCTTTAGAGCAAACAAAGTCTCCTGATTTCAGCTGGGATAAAATTAATTTTCTACCTAGTAGCTGGTGCAATGTTGTGTTTTGGATTCAGCATGAGAATAATGTTGATAGTGCTCTGGTGTTTTGGTTGTTGCTAAGTAGTGCTTGCTCTCAGCAAAGGACTTCTCAGTGCCAGTGAGAAGCTGCACAGAAAGCTGTGGGGGAACATAGCTGGGACAGCTGATCTGAGCTGGCCAAAGGGGTATTCCACACCATAGAACTTCCTGCCCAGTATATAAACTGGGGGAGTTATCCAGAGTGGGGCTGACTGTGGTTCAGGGACAGGCTGGGCATCAGTCGTCTGGTGGTGAGCAATTGCATTGTGCATCTCTTGTATCTCTTTGGTTTTATCAATCTCTCTCCCTCTCCTTATTATTATTATTATTATTATTATTATTATATTTTGTTTCAAGTATTAGACTGTTCTTATGGCAATGCACAAGCTTTGCCTTTTTTTCCCCTTATTCTCCTCTCCATCCCTGTGGGAGTGGGGGAAGTAAGCAAGCCAACTGTGTGGTGCTTGGTTGTAAGCTGGGGTTAAGCCATGACAAACACTGATCAGTAATGGGAAAGAATGGGTTAAACAGCAGGGGACGAAATTTGCTCATTATATGGACATGTTAAGTGCAGTCCAAAGGTGTCAGAAGAATTTCCCTGGAGTGAGTAATGATGCAGGAGTTAAGGAGCAGTGTTGGTAAAGGCAAAGTGATACATGCTGTGGTCTCTAAAGTGGTAGCAACCACTCGGAGAGACGTGTCACTGTGAATCTAATTGATGCTTTAGAGCAATCAGAAAGGCAAATGGTGAGTTAGGAATCAATATGAATAGTGAAGGCTACAGCCAAGAATCTCTATGGCTGCTCAGAGAAAGGTCTATTAGATACTATTATAATTATTTCGGTTCAATCTTAGGCCCTTCAAATCCCTGCATTATAGGCTTATATAAAGAAAATGGGTGTAAGATTTGACTCATGTTTTTTAGGTTTTTATACTCTTGCTGTGGCAACTGTCAAGAGACATGGTATATTGTGTCAGACAGGTCTTGGATTCAACTGAATCAGTGCATCAGTTCATATATTAATTTTGTATTTCCAGAAAAACAAGTTTTCCTGATGTAGAAGTTACTAGATACTTTTTCATATCCTGTTAAGACTAGTGATAGACTAAGTTTAGGATATGAGATTTAAATTATGGTAGTCTGTAATGACAGAGGTCTGAAATTACTGACACATAATTTCTTTCCAACAAAGGGTGTATGACAATTATTGTCTTTGAAGACTTTAAAATCTTCTGTGTTAACCTCTCTGACAGGAGATGCCTTTTGGACTTATACTACAGCTATTAATTTCCTGGGCTTATTGTGGATCAGATGTGGCTTTAATATAAAATAATATAGGATATATCCTTTCTGGTTTGGTTCCAGTGGCAATAATGAGTTGAATTAAAAATTTCAGTTTTTAGAAAGGAGAGTGATTCAACCAGCAATTTGTCGGTACCTCTCAATATTAGATTATGCTTACGTAACTATACCTTAAATGCCCATTTCAGGGGTTTAGTAAGATGTGTGTACTTCCTAGCCACAGTTACCGGAGTGCTAACATATATCCATTTATTTTTCTTTGCAGTTACTGCAGAAAAAGTCTATTCCCGCACAACCTGTGACATGGTTTTGTTCTTGATATTTCTTCTGTAAAACTTTCTCAATTTGATTAGTAAAAAAATCTTTGCTCCTTCTAAAACACGAGATTTCAAACAAATTGGATGAACAATTTTGAAGTAATTTAGTCTTTTTAACTGGTACAAGCCTTCTTAAAGAGAAGATGCGCTCAGGAATTACCAGTTTTCTTCTGTAGTATTATAAAATGTATTCCTGAGACTCAGTCTAAACACAGTAATACAACCACACTTTTCCTGAATTCAACACAGAATCTTCAACTTTAATGCAGAAATATCAAGAACTTGTCACTTTTATCTCTGATCTTTGGCTGTCAGAGGAGTATGAAGAGCATTTACTACACATCAGCACATTGACTTCCACTTAGTACACTGGTGGAAAGAAAGTGTGGCGCTGCCTCCTTCAGCCATCCCAGCACGGTATGTAAGGGAATGTTGTCCATGCCATTGCTTAGTTAATATCGCAACATCCCGAACCTCTTCAAGCAAATCTTTTTGGTAGTACCCAGAACAGATGCTGTGCTTATAGGACTGGTGATCTTCTCTCATCTACGGAGCAGTACCTGGCAACCACAGGCCCGTTGCTAGACTTCTTTGTAGTGTTTTAATAAAATGAGATGAAATCTTAACTTTCCAGCATTAGGTATGAGAGAAATATGCACGTTTTCCTCACTTTATTATTAATAATTCATTTTATTTTCAAATACCTGCTTGTATTTATTTAATATATTTTTAAAATCTGGAGGATTGTGATGATAGTTTGGATGATCTCTATATTCTCTTTCTTTTGTATGAGATGCAAACAACACCTCCTTGAATTGGTAGTTTGGCTGCTGAGGTCTTTGCAGCCCATAGGTTAATACTGAAACTTCTGAAGAAATGTGAGGGAAAATGTTTTACAGAAATAACTACTTTTCAAAAATATTTCTAACTATTGAAGAGATGTTTTCACATATTAAGAAACATAAGCTTTAGTATTTGATTTGTTTTCTCATTCTATGTCTAAATTCAGAAGGACATAATGTTGTAAAAGTTCTTCTTCCCTCAAATGTACTTGGAAAAACCAAAATTATCATTTGGATTCAGACACAGTAATGCTGATCCAGTCCCCTTTAGATCAGCTTAGTAATAAAAAGATAACTAATCAGTCAATTGAAAAAACCCCAACTTTCATCCTTGAACTGTATTTTCCAGAAAATGATGCAAGTATAACTATAGTATGCCAGTATTTTTTATCCTTCCTGTTTTTTGTCCTAGAAAATAGATGTTCAAAGGTAATCTGTCTTTAACATTTTACACATTTTATGCAATTTTAGAAATGGTTGGGATAAATTGCATTAAGTACTGACTTGTAAACTTTGAAAGTAATTTATGTATGAAAGAAAAAAGTGTGAGTTTTTGAGAATGATCTGTCAATTTTTATTGAGTAAGATACAATGATGACCATGATTCAAGAAAATCAGAATATAATGAGAAAACTAACTGCCAAGGCAAATACTTATTTTTAAAGGAAAGTTAAAACTTTTCAGTTGCAGTGATCCTGTTTTGGTTTACTTAAATTGTAAGGACAGTCTTATGCATGGTATTTCCTACAGAAAAAAAAAAGTTCCATAACTTTTTTGTATATTTTTCTTTCTTTAAAGGACAGATGCTGTAACCAACAATCTTTTGCAGGTGTCCTGTTTTTCTTGACTGTGACAAAAGCAGCTTTGGAGGTGTGTTTACAATGAGTACAAATGCGGAGCGAAGGTTCGTTAATCTCAGGAAACGTCTGGATCAGCTGGGCTATCGGCACTCACTGGGAGTGGAGAGTTTACCTTTGGTGGAAAAGCTTTTTAGGTATTCAAAAGGAGATTCATTAAAAAAATAGTAGTCATATAGCAGGTATTGTTTGATTTTTGACATGTAAGGAAGAAGGCTTAATCTGAGGATTATTTTCTAGCAATGTTATTTCAGAGCTAACATTAACTTCCTGTGTATGATGAAGCCAAATGGGTTTGCTTCGGCGAAAGTAACATCTTAAGGTTTGATTTAATTCAGTAGAATTGCTTCTAAGGATCTATGGCATAGGAAAATTCAACTTTTCTAACCTTGTGAGAGAGCTGAGAATAGTCACTATGGATATGTGCTTAAAAGGACACACTGGTTGTTTAAAAAATAATTCCTACTGCTTGTTCTGTGACTTAAAATAAAACATTCACATCTCCATTTATAATGACCTCATTTAGAGAATTTTGTATTTGTTATCTCTGCCCTTTTTACAAGATAGATAACAGAAAAAAACCAAAATTTTCAGATTGCCTTCTTATTATATTGCCATTTTGTGGCTTTGATATTATTAAGGACATAGTGATTTCCATAGTAATTCAATTATATTTGGCTAAACATGCAAATGGAGCTGTTCTGGTTCTGTTGCTCTCTAGTATGTAATACTAGAAGAACCATGGCTAGGCAGATGTGGAGTAATCTGCCTTCAACATTAAGTCTCATTCTTGTGTCTACCGGGTAGATTTACTCTCTCCATCACTACCTTTGATACTTACCAGATGTAAACTCCCGATATGCTTTGTAACTATTTTGTTTTCTTTTTCTTGTCCTGTTCATTCCTATTTACTGTTTTTTAAAACAGATGGTTCCTATCTTTGAGTTTTTCTTATACGACATGAATGTTTTGTTGCCTTTGTTTGAACTCATTTGTTCCCCCTCTTGGGGAAAGAGTTTTGTTCCTCAAGTCATAATAAACATTTGCATCTGCAGTGTAAAGGCTGATGACATTGCTAACACATCTGATATTCCTTTATCCTAGTGACTTAGTTCATACAACTGAGAGTTTGCGCAAATCAAAATTATCTTCTGGAAAATCTGAAAAAGAATGCAGCAATTATGATACTGTTTTGGAACCTTATAAAACAGAGAATGCTAGACTTACCAGGGAAAATAACGATCTACATTTAGAAATGCTAAAACTGAAAGAACATTCTGATCGTCATGTTAAAGGTAATATACGAATGATGATACATTTTTGTAATCCTTCCATGCCAAAATAAAATTGTGGCTAAATCCTTGATCTGCAGATTCATTTATCTGTACTTACAAGTGAGTGTGAGTGGTCATGGAATTTGCTGCCTTCAATGAATTCAGGTTCAGGCTTAGACATTTCTTTTGCTGTCAAGAAACTTAAATTCTGCAAATTATTGTTTTAATAAGACATGAGAATGTTAGAAATCTTAACATACACTTTCGATACCTTGAGATGGTGTTTTTTAATTGAAAATTAAATACTGCTGTTAACTGTGCCTTTGTTCCACAGTGAGTGTTTATTTGTAGAACATGTATAAATATATTTTTTGTGTGTTTGTTTGTAAATGTATGCACATATATATGTGCATTTGATAATTTTATGGTATGGAAAAAGAATATAGGATTCTCTTTATGCTTATTTTGATGCTACTAGGAAAAATAATAGTGAATAAGAGAGATAATACTGCTTTTCTCTCCCTCGAAGATTTGAAAGCTTCCTTAAGGAGGGTTGAACATGAAACATCTGATTTGAAATTTTTGAATAACCAATATATACATAAAATTAAAATGCTGGAAAAAGAGACCAAAGCCAAGACTGAAAAAATTCAGCAGCTTCAGGAGAAGAATCTGCAAGCAGTGGTGCAAACACCTGGTGGGTGTAAATAATCACAGATATTTCAACTTTTTTCTGGGCTTTTTTTGGTTCTTCAGAACATATTATTTTTTCTTCTAGTAAGAGGAGTTATTGTAGTAAAATATCCAGTGGAGTAACGTTACCCTTTGAATGTTTTGGCTCTGAATTCTGTCATTTCTCTGTATGAAGTTTCATTAGGTCATCACGTGTGTTAGGGACAAATTTGAATGCAAACTTAGATTCAACAGAAGACTACTAAGTTAAAATGTGACTAGAAAGCTATTCATCAATAGCTATTTCTTTTATTGCTTCATGTAATTTAGTCAGAGGCAGATTGTTTGACACTTGTATATTTTTGACAGGTAATTGATGTGTAAGTGACACATTCAGGTTTTTGGAACCAAGATCTAAACATAGCAAGATGCAAAATATCTCTACAAATATTCTAACCCTCTATAAGCTTACTGCATTTAAAGGGTTTTTTGATAACTTAAAGTGTTCTGGGTGTTACTTTCAGGTTAATTTCTTTCTCCAGGATTTCCTTTTCCCTAATTTTTTTCAAGCTAAGGGATAGAGAATTATTTTGTGAAATTTTGAAATTGTCTTTTTTTTCCAAGTCACTGAATTACATACATATTTTTGGCATCTAAGGGAAATCAGTGACTTGCTAGGAAAAATTAAAAGTCCTCTCTATTTTCCCATACCTTTTTGCACTTCATGTCCTTTGCTTCAAAGATGACATGTTACACTTTTGTCTGTCTTTCTGCATACTTGCCCCTTGGTCACCAGTCTTCTAGGATTTTTCTGTACTACATCATCCAATATTGCATGTTCTTATTTAATCATATGATGAAGAGTAAATGTTCTATCTGGAAATAACACTATCTTCCGCTTTTTTCTAAATATGTTATCGTTCAAACTAATAGCATATTCTGCTTGATAAGCAGTAGAATGTGATATTCACTGAAATGGCAGCAGAGTAGAAGGAATAAAAATATTGCTAGACAATGCAGAGGTTAGTTCAGGCATGAAATAGCTCTTAAATGTGAAAACCAAATGTCTTTTGTGATTTTTTGAATTAGCTTTTTTAGTAAGCTAAATCACTAACAGCTTCAACAAGTTTGGACTATAGAATATTTGGGATCTGAAACACTGGGGAAAATTACTTGTACTAAACTTTGTGTGTTTCCTTATTATAATAGTGGACTTTGACAAAACTGATACTAACCTGCAAGAATGGTATTATCTAGAATATGTGAATTTCATCAACTTATTGCAAAAGGATTAAAACGGTGAAACATGCCCATTCGGAAGCAATGGAATAAACAGGAAAATTAATTTTGTATTAAAGAAGATGACTCCCTTGCTTTAACTCCAAGTAATATGCCTCTGGGTTTGGGCTTTTAGGTGGCAGGAAAAAAAGCATTCCCTTCAGACGTCAACGCATGCAGATAGACCAGCTTGTGCCCCCTTCAAGTGTCAGTGCCTACCCGGTGCCTCAGCCAGAGGACCCTTACATCGCAGACCTTCTGCAGGTGGCTGATAATCGGTGAGCCAAAGAGCTTTGTGATTTTGAACTGTAGATGTGTCTTTAATTCTCGCCGTCCTACTCTTTTTGATTGATAAGTTAAATTAATCTTAGCCCAGTTGAGTCTGTCACTGGTGACAGTAATTGGTAGATGATCTCCCTGTGTTTATCTTGACCCATGAGCTTTTTCATCTTTTCTCCCCAACCCTGTTGAGGAAGGGAAGTAAGAGAGCATCTGGGTGGGGGACTGGCAGCCAGACAAGGTCAACCTGCTGCAGTATCTCAAACAACAGCTTCTGCATTAATATTTTGTATGGACAAAACTATTTCTTTGTGAAATATTTGGGTTCAGCAGCAAAGAGAAAATGCTAATATTGAATTGCGTACATACAATCCTTCCATGAATTCACATTAAAAATACAGCACTGAAATACCTTTCAGAATTCAAGAACTGCAGTCAGAAGTGGCAGAGCTACAGGAAAAACTGGAGACATCTGAATGTGGAATGAAAAATTATAGCAAACAGGTGTGTTTATATCATCATTAGTAGTGGTATTATTGTTTTATTATTAATATTATTTTTATTATTTGTGTGTCATAGCCATGGCAATGGTCTTGATGTTTTAAAAACCTTCTTGGGAATGCATTGTAGGGCTTGTGAAATACAATTATTCTAACTTGCCTATGTCAAGCAGTTTACCTCCTCTGCTTTTGGAGACAGCAGCAATGACAAAATACTTGCTCGGTGGTTTTTCCGATAAATTTTGTCTATTGAAATTACATTAAATAAGCTAAACTTGACAATCATCAGTAGAATTTGTCTGTATTTTTTAGTGCATAAGTGCTAACTTGTCTAAAATAGTAATTTGATCTACATATATCTTAGGATAATTTTTTCACTGCTTGGACTGGTTATACTTTTAAAATTTTTGATAGTTAATTTATGAACAACAGATTTTACAATACTTTAATGAGAGTGGATTGATAAGATATGTACAATCCTTAAGTAACGGAATTACCTCAAATGTTCGTATGTTACAGCTTTCAAAATCTAGGAATTGGTGGACACTGCCCTCTTTTTATTTTCTTCACATCTTGGTTTTCCTCTTTCATTTCCTTTCTTCCAGTGACTGGAATAGTCATTGAGTTAGCTTACTTAAAAGTTTTTTCCCTAACTTTAAGTGCTAGTCTCAGTTAAGTTGCAGCATTCATTAACGTCTCTTTAAATTAATATTGTTTGGTTTTCTTCAAGAATGTAATCTAGTGGGAGCTGTTTCAATTTTTCCTTACAAATCGTGTTTGATTAATTTATTTCTCTTTCAAAGATATAATTTTTTTCAGAACCGACAATTAAAAAAAAAAGTTATTAAAGACAGAAATTGCGTTTTTAGTCGTGTATCCTTTTACTGAATGTTACGTGTGTGTTTAGTTAAACGAAGGGTCTATTAAATGGTGTATAAGCATTTTTTTTGTCCCTCAAAGGTTGAGATAAGAGACAAAGAAATCGAGCGCTTAACACTAGCATTGGATGGTGGGCGTTCTCATGAGGTTCTCTCTCTGGAATCGAGAACTAAAAGTAATGAGAAGCTCATTTCCCACTTGAATTTACAGGTAATTCATTTATTACAGTTGTTTAGTCAAACCTAAAAATAATGGTGATCTAAAAAAACCCACAAAACTTCTAGTTCTTCAAAAAATCATTCTAGATATAAAATCTCAATCAATTGAACTTTCCTTTTTTTTAGGTGGCAGTGTTTCTTGTCTAAGGAAATTTCATTTCTTGTTTTGAAAGTCTGTCAGAAAGGTTTTGGTAAAGAATTCGATGAACTCACGTCTGTACATAATATGTTAATCTGAAAGTATTCAGCAAATTTTTGTATGACACACTGTTTTCAGCAAGTTTTAAAATCCTTTTATTTAGTTAGAAAGTTATTGCATACGTGCCATTTATGCTTTAGAAAATAACAATGGTATATGTAATTATGATAAGGAATAACCCTGAGAGAGTAACTCATGAGAGAGTGTGGAATCTTCCTCATGGATTTCAAATGATCCCCACCTTTACTCCAACACAGGCTTGTGAGGAAAGGGTAAGCTTAGGATAAAGGTGTTTGTGTCCACTGTGCATATTAGTGTTGATTCAGTACTGATTTCCAAATGAGAATTTAAAGACGGGCTGGAGTACAAATCACATAAAGCACATCTCTAGATTTATACCATCAATTCTCTGGTTTTTCTCACGCAAGTTAGATGTTTTGTGTACTGATTGTGCATGCTGCAAAAATACAGAATGAGCTGTGACTTGGAAGCAGTACAGCTGTGCTCAGTGATCCTGAATTAGTAAGTCATGATGAATACAAAATGATTGTACAGGGAGTGAGCCCAAAGCTGCGTGAAGCTGGTTTTGTACCATCAAGACTATTTGCTCAGCCTGGGTCCCAATATACCACTTCTATTTGACTAGAAATGTATGGTTATCTTTATACAGCAGTATTCATGACTATGAGAGAGCTCATAAAACTGTATTTCTTTTTCAGGTTAATAAGCATTAAGTTCTAACAATAGAAAATCTTGCTATTTTTAACAGGATATCACTTTTTTGCTATTGATATAGAGATACTATATTTCAGAAGATTGGGAGGAACTTTGGCTACCTAGTTTAACAATGCATATTAATATTTTAATGAAAAATGTCTTTCAGGTTGAGTATCTTCAGCAAAAAAATAAAGAACTTGAAAATCGCATTGAAGATCTCTTGGACTCTGAACAAAATGTGACTAGTGAGGTAGTGGATTTAAGCAATAAAAATGAAGAACTGTGTCAAGAACTGAATGAAATAGATCACTTGGCACAGCAGTTGGAAAGAGACAAAGAAATAGTGCTTGAGACTGCAGATAAGGAAATAGGAGAAGCAAAGGTAATCACTAGGTGTCGCAGAGTGAAGGATCTGCACCATTTTATTTGGCTTTATATCTTCTAATTGCAGTGAAAGACCTATTGGCTTGTGAAAGGAAGATTAAAAAGATTTTTTTTCCCGTTTTCTTAACATTACACGAAACTTCTCACTTAAAGTGGATTAATCACAACAATTTTGTCTCTTTATTGTATTAGGTGAGATGATTTTAGTTAAAGGCCAATCTGTCTTTCTTCTTCTATTAGCTTACTATGAAATAAAATGCTGAGATACTTAAAGCTATTGCTAGGTAATGGATATTTGCGACAGCAATGAGTATGTTTGGAGAGTTTTCTTCTATGAGGAGTCATGCAATGATTCATTTAATTGTTGTGCTTCGAATGAGCATGGGTGTTTATACCACAAATTTTTTGTGCTTTTACTTCATAGGAGCTTTACTACTTTATTACGAGGAACTAACTATACTTTATTTCTTACTGAAATAGTCTGCTTCCTTACTTTTTTTGTAACAAAGAAATTGTTGTCATTTTGAATATGTAACTCTTAACATATAGGTTAATTTTGGTTGATAGAAAGAAATTGAAAGAAAACACAGTGAAATACAGGATCTACAAGAAACAATAACGAGGCTTAAATTAGTAAGTAAAAATATTTTCAGTTCTTGTTTGTACCATTTTTATCATGCTGTCATCCACATGATTGTTTCATTTATTATAAAAAAATATCAATTTAACAATTAACAAGAGAACTTCTATAGCACCCTGAAACTCTGTTGTAAGAATTACTAATTAATAAATGAAAGAGCTAGAGAAGCTACATCATATTGTTGCAAAAATAAACTGAAAGAAATCTCTGTAGACAGTGTGGTTGACTATGTCCTTGTTGTACATTTCCTTTTTTCTGCTATCTGAAGTTATCATTTCCATGTGACATAATCATTTTTACCACAAATGAGTTACAACATCCTAGAGGATTTTCATTGTTTAGAAACTCCTTTGTCTCTTAAATGGCATGCGAAAAATTATCCAATACTTGGCTCAGAAGCAAAGCATAGGGCCCAGATGAAAAACATCACTATTATCAATTCTTTGAAGACCAAACTCTTTCTAGGATATATAGGAGCTTGTGTATTAGCTGAGTACAGGGTTTTGTTTTAGTCTATCTAGTGAACTTGCAAATATGAAAATACTTAATTTTCAGCACATCAGATTATAGGAAAGATGTGCCAAATAGCATTTGATTGGCTTCAGAGTTGTATTGGTTGGGGTGCTGTATTGTAATGTACTTTAACACCAACACTGTTACCAAATGCTGTTAAAATTATGTATTGCTGTAGTTGTTAATTTTTCTCTAGTGTTTGTATCCCACTATCCTACTGGCTGGTTTGCTTTTCTTGTTACTGATTGCAAACCATGTAAAAACTAATGCTTACTTTGATTTAATAAAATGTAATTTTAAATACAATGAGGGCCTGCAACAAATGTTAAAGCATAAAGCATCCAGGTCGACCAGAAGTAAGCAGTTCTGTATATCAAAATTTGAACAAAATGTTAAATTTTTTTCCCCAAATGTCTCTATTGGCACTTCTAATTTTTATAATAATACTTGTTACTTCAGGAGTTGTGCTCGTGTCATAAGGAGAATGAGAGACTGAATGAAGAACTCCTTGGGAAAACAGATGATAAAGTGAATCTTGAGCTATTGTTAAACCAGCTTCAACACGAGAAGCAAAGGCTGACAGAAAAAACAGAGAACTTAGAAAGAAAAGGTAAATCATCAAATACAGATTCTTGGAAATTGCCTTCCTGTCATTTTTGAAATAGAGTACTTACCTAGTTAACATAAAGTTAATAATACTAAAAGACTTGATTTATGTAAATTAAAAGAAGACTGTAGGTCTCCAGTCATAATTGAAGTGAAAACTCTTGTCATAGAAAGATCTTTTCATTCTGTATGTGAGAACTGAAAGTTGAGCTTTTTACTGTGATCCCACGGGACATCCTTATCCTAATTCTATGGCAGTTTCATACAAAGTAATTTCCAAAACTCTTTATTCTGTATCTTTGAGTAAGTGAATTCAGACTGTTTCTTGAGGCATTTATCCATTTAGATCTGGAAAACCTACAGGGATGAAGATTCCACAACATCTCTCAGCTACCCATTCTAATGTTCCTCAGTTCTCAGAGTAAAATGTTTTTCCTTGTATTGTTTGTAATTGCTTGTAGCAGTTAACTGCCACTGTTCCTTATTTACCTACTATGCACCAGTGAAGAAACTGGCTCCATGTTACCTGTAAGCCCCTCGTGGTACTGTCAGTCTGCTCTTGGGTCTCCAGCTCACCTCCAGGCTGAAAAAAGCACAATAATCACATCCCTCTGGCTTTGTTGATACAGCCCAAGGTGCTGTGAGGCCTCTGTTGGTCTTACACTACTCATTCGTGTTTAGCCTACTGTCAGCCAGGAATTCTACGTCCTTTTCAGCAAGATTGCTGCCTGGATGGTTGGTGGGAGTTAATCCATCCCAAATGCAAGTGTCTTTGAGGAAATTCCTGACTTTCCTATAGAGTTGGGGTTTTTTTATCTTTCTTTTTTTGTCTTCCAGAACGAGAGCTTGTCCTAGATATCGAAAGAATGAGATTAGACTGTGGTATTGCCCTAGGAGACAAATCTCCATCTCGCCTAGATGCATTTGTAAAGACCTTAGAAGATGACAGAGACTATTACAAGCGAGAGTTAGAATATCTTCAGAAAATGATAAAACGAAGGCCTAGCCCAAGCCGCAGGACTGCAGAGAAGGTAAAGTTCCTGCTGTCGAACAAGTGGAAAAAATACTATAAATACTGTAGAAACATTTAAGAAGCCATCAAATATATTCTCAAATTCAGTGGCATTAAATGACTGTAGTAGTTTCCTAAATTACATTCTTAACACAAAAAATCAGCTGAGAAACTCCAATGAACTTGCCTTTTTCTTTCCTTGTTACATTTTACAGTAGCATTGATTAATTATCGATCAGTTTATTTGAAATAAATTGAACTAGATAATAAGCAGAAAAAGGTTGAAATCTTATTGCTTGCTGCTTTGCTTTTTCTTTTTAACAGTTAATTTTTGTTGTTTATGTTATACCACCAGTGCCAGGCTTTTTCTTGCAATGAAAATTATTTTGAATCTATTTTTTATGCATTACTAATAGGAGGAGTTCTTTTTTGGTATTAGTTTTCCAGATGTTTTAATTAGCAAATGTTAACATAAATTTATTGATCACTTTTCAGAGCGAAGAGTTTAAATCAATTACCAGAGAAAGAGATGAGCTGCGGTCTATGTTAGACAGATTTGAAAAACACATGGTAGAAATTCAGTCCAATGTCAAATTATTGACTGCAGAAAGAGATAGATTAAATGTTCTTTATGAGCAGGTAAGAAGAAACTGTTCATAGTTAACATTGAAATAACCAACTAACGCTTGTTGTACTGTTGGATATTTGAAATGAAAAACCTAGTAGAATAGAACCAAGACTAGTAAAATACATACCTGTTTTTATTACTAATTAATAAAATTATGTATTCTAGTTAGT
The DNA here is from genome assembly GCA_013398115.1 of Falcunculus frontatus. Classification (NCBI taxonomy): domain Eukaryota; kingdom Metazoa; phylum Chordata; class Aves; order Passeriformes; genus Falcunculus; species Falcunculus frontatus. The sequence goes on from VZRV01009656.1 coordinate 473,740, forward strand.
TTATTGACTTGAAAGCCATTATAAGTTATTGTACTGGCATTTGGAAATGATGAACATCAGGAAAAAGTCAATAGAATGCACTAGAACGATGTGTAAAGATACTGCAAGAAAGCGAGAAAGGAGTAGTTAACTGATAAGAGAACAGTGAAGTTAGGCTATACTTGGGGCAATAAATGATTATTGATAATGATTATTTTGACAGTGTAAGTTGTCATGCCACTGAGTGATTTAGGGAATACATTTTAGTTATCTAGGGAAAAATAAGACTATAATAGGACTTCTGTTGTAATAACAGCATTTTGTTACTGTATAGACTATATTGCAGTCTTTGTATGCTAACAAACAATAATCTTTTAAAGTCTCTGAGTGAATTGAACAGGGTGAGAAGAGAAGCAAAACACAGTTTAGTTTCTCAAAGTCACGTGGAAGAAGAAAGAGACATTGCATTGACTGACTTTAGAAGACTAATGGCAGAAAATGAAAGTCTTGGAGAAAAATTGAAGGTGAGCTTTTATAGCTTCATTGCTTACAGTGAGGTGGCATATAGGGAAGGCTTATACAATAATGCTATGTTTGTGTTTGACTGTCAGTTCCGCTTTTCAATACCTTTTGATTACAAACTCACTTGAGAAGTCTCAATGAATTTATATTATTACCACTTATTTACTATTATTATTATTATTATTATTATTAACCAAATTTTCATGTAAACACAGTCCCAAGCCGGGAGAAGGAGGAGAGGAACATGCTTTAAAGTATTTAAGGGCAAATGTGTCATCACCTTGTGTGGGAGACCTAGATATGGAGGCGCAGCCACAGAATATTTTTTGTGTATGCTCTACTTCGAAGATGCTTGTGTGTCATTGTTGTGGAAGAAATCATGCACTTCACTCACGAGAGAGAAGCAACAATATATTTTATTCATTTAAGGCAATGAGTTTAAAGAATTCGGCGGTAAATGCAATGGTGGTTTAACAAGATTTGATGGCGAGGTACACTTTTGCTGCATAGAGACCAAGGTCAGTCAAAACTGTCAGGGAGACCCTGCCATTGAGTCATGAGGTTCAGAAGGGTCTTGCCTTACAAACTCCTCAGAGGAGTGTGGCTGGATCCATACTTGGTCAATAGTTTGTGTCTAAAGGATTATAGCAATCAGTCCTTTATATCACTGTCTTGGGGTGACTTTA
>VZRV01009664.1:0-23890 GCA_013398115.1 Falcunculus frontatus
CAAATCCTGCATTTTCCCCAAATGTCCTCAGCAGCTGGGGCAGGCAGAATGAATTCCCTCAAGGACACAAATATCAGAAATTTGTGGTTTCCCTCCTCTCCCTGTGAATCAGGGGCTCGCTGCCGTGGGTGGGGCTGAGTCCACAAAGCCCCCAAAGCTCCTGTGTTAATTGGGAATATTGATAAATAATGGCTCTTCCCAGCTAATTGGATCCCTCAGAGATTCCCAGGCCGTGTCCTGACCTTCCCTTGGTGGCTCTTGTTTTCCACGCTGCCTTTTCATGGGGCCATGGAGCCAATTAACACTCGGTGTCTTTAATTAATTAATGGATTTTGGTCAGGGAGCTCTCAGGTCTCTCCTTGTCCCCTCGTGTGCCCACACATCTCCATCTGTGTGGGAAACCAGGGAATTTGGGATGCTCTGCCTCCCTCCTCCTCCTCCTCAGCATTCCCAAGGCTTTGCCTCTTGGAGAGGAATTCCCACTGAGCAGCATTTCAATTCATTAAAACTCCCTGGAGCGTTTCAATGCCAGGAATGTGGAATTTTTGGGGGAAAATACGAATTTTAAAGGTTGGGTGGGTTGGGGAAATCAGGATATGGGATGTGTGGGGAGCCTGTGGAATGTGCTGAGGATGAGGATGGATGCAGCTGTCCCTGCTGGGGTTCCACCCACCAAAACTCTCGTGTGTGTTCCAAAGTTCCCCAAAATTCCCCAAATCAGTGAGTGAGGAGCTGCTTTGTCCAGGCACCACTCGATTTTTGAAGTAGCTTCAGAAAGAAGCCCCTAATGAACATTTTAGACCTTTCCTTCCCCACGTGCAAAGCAGCTCCCAGAAGGAGCCACTTCAGAGAGCAAATTTCAGCATCATTTACAAAAGGAAAATTTGCTTTGGAGGTGTCTTTCCCATCAATTAAAAAAACGTGGGTAAAATTTGGTAGTGACAGAAGGCCACTGGCTGCATTTGAGTTCAGGCTGCTGCAGAATGAGGGATTTCAGCAATTCCTGGTGGGTTTTTATGTCGGGGGGTTCTTTAGTGAACGGAGAAAAATGGGATTTTTGTGGTGAATAAGCTCTGCAAGTAGATTTCATTGTAGATATTTTAAAATATATTCTCTCCATATGAAATATTAATTTTCCATGGTAGGACGAAATACCCTAAAGCCAATTAAGGTATTAAAGTCAATCCTTTATTTAATTTGCTCCAGACTGGAAGCAGATTCCCAGGGGATGCTGGAGTTTCAGTTTTAGAGAAGTGGCCATGGAATTGCTTTCCCATAGGGATGATGAGGAGGAGGAGGAAGACTGACCAGCAACTCGAATTCCTGAGCTCAGGTGTTTCCCAGGAGCACAAAAATCCCCCTGAGAGATCAAAGAGAACAAATCTGTTTTTAAAGGAAACATTGAACATGAATTCCTGAACTTGGGTTAAAATAATCCGTGTACAATGTGCCTTTTGGCCTTCCTGTGGAAAAAGCAGCTGTTGAAATATTAATTATTCTGTGCTCATGTGGGCAGTTCCTTTGGTTTTCCAGGAGTAATTCCCATGGCTCAGCGTGCAGGAGCACAGAACACAACTTCAGGGGTATTTTAAAATTGCAGTTTAATCGCTGATCAACTTTGGAAAACCAAATATAACCCCAGGGAAAAGCCTGGAGCAGAGCAGAAGTAACTTCTGGTCACTCCCAGGCCTGGAATAAAACAACTTTGTCATCATTTATCTTCCTTTTTTTTTTGCCTTGACATTGACAGGAAAACTGGAGCAGCCCTTGCTGCTCTGTCAGAGATGGGAAGCTGAAAAAAACCAACCCAAAGCTGTGGCAGAAAGAGGGAATTTTTGTTCCCTGTCCAAGCAGGAGTGGGATAGTCCCAGGGTGGTGCTGGAAGTTGGGAATCTGGGCTGGCTTTGGGTCCCTGCAGCTGTGGCAGGGTGCTCTCAGTGCTTACTCCCACCTTACTACATTTTTACACACAGCTCCCAACATCAGTCCAACCATGCCCCCTTGTGTTAATTCCCTCTCCTTAAGGCCCTGAGTAGTGGGAGGAAGGAACTGAAGGGATTTTCTGGGTGTAAATATCAATATTTCTGACCTGGTCGTGTATCCAGAGCGGGTGAAGTGATTCCACTCTGTGCTTAAAAATGTAGAAAAAAGCACATTAAATCTGATTCCACTCTGCCACTTTGTGCTTTAAAATGTAGAAAAAACACATTTCATTTGATTCCACTCGGCCACTTTGTGCTTTAAAATGTAGAAAAAACACATTTCATTTGATTCCACTCGGCCACTTTGTGCTTTAAAATGTAGAATAAACACATTCCATTTGATTCCGCTCTGTGTTTTAAAAATTTGGAGTGAAGACGTGAGACTTGGTTGTTGTATTTTCAGAGCACATCAGCTCTGATGAAGCTGAGCTGCTGTGGTGGGCCTGTGGAGGAATTCCCTGGTGGAGGGTGGCTGCTGTCTCAGCTCAGGGAGGGTTTGCTCCGTGATACCCCACCTCCAATTAACACAAATGGATTAATTAAACCCCTCTTTGCTCACAGTCAGCAGCAGAGTACGTGAAGTCCCGGCTGCCCGAAGTGCTCAAACAGCATCTCCAGGACTATGAGAAGGACAAGGAGAACAGTGTCCTGTCCTACCAGACCATCCTGGAGCAGCAGATCCTCTCCATTGACAGGGAGATGCTGGAGAAGCTCACCGTGTCCTATGATGAAGCAGGTATGGCTGTGGTTCCTTATAATTTACATTTTACTGCCAAAAAAATGGCTCATTTTCCGCGTTTCCCCAAACACCTCGTGCAGGTTGAACTTCTGTCCTCATTTTTTGGGAGATATTTTTGCCTCCTGAAGTCAGGCTGGAGTGGGAAATGTTCCTCATGAGTGATGGGATGCCAGGGAGTTGAGAGGGTGCTTCTTTCTCTGCCAGCACTTTGTGCTCTGAGCACTGATGTTGATTGATCTCCCTGTGTCTCTGCACTGTCCCTGCTACCACCTGCTTTTTGCTCTTTTCTCCTTCACAAATAACTGATTTTTGGGCTTTCCCAGCTGAGAGTGGACGTGGCAGGCACAGAACCTGATTTTAAACGTGACGTGGTGGCATTCAGCAGCCAAACCCAGGCAATTTTGGAGGCATTTTAACAGTGAAGCTCCAGTTTTTGGGTTTGATATTTACATTTTCTAGCATTTTGTTTTCAGGCAGTTAGAAATGCCTTCCAGCTTTTAGACCCTTCCCAGGCTTCTCCTGATGGCAGGTAATTTCCAGTTACACAGCAATGAAGACACAACTCTTGATGTTTTTCACTGATTGTCCAGAATCACCCCCACTATGTGCTATTTGCCCCGAGTCTTACCAAGTTCCTTGGTGTTTAAATTAAAATTACCTGGCAATCTGGTAAAGAAAGGCTCAAACAGAGAGGAAAGTTCATTATTTAGAGCTGAGTTCTTCCCAGCAGGGAGAGGATTGGGGTTGTGAGCAGAGCTCTGGATGCTGCTCTTTGTTCTCCTCTTCAAGCACTCGTGGCTGAGCTGGAGCCCACCATCCTTTCCAGCAGCTTTCATCCACATCCCTGCCATCCAGCCCCTTCCTTGGAGCTCAAAAGGAGGGTTTATACTCTCTATATCCTCATTTTTCTGTTTTCCTTAATCCCTGGAGGCTTTTCCTCTGGAGCTTCCCTGGTCCTTGGGTGCTGAGCTCAGCTCTGAGTCTTCCTCCAGCTGCTTTAGGCAGAAGCCTGGAACTTGTAATTGGGTTTTTCCTGCTGTAATTGGGTTTTTCCTGCTGTAATTGGGTTTTTCCTGCTGTAATTGGGTTTTTCCTCCTGTTTAGGAAAATCCCAATCTTGTTTAGGTGGATTTGCCAGGCAGCAGCCCCATGGATCACTCCTTGCTTTAGTAATTGTCACCCTGATAAAATTGCCACCATCGGAGCTCCTCAGCACTTCCAGCTTTGCCAGAGGGCTGGGATTTCCTTCTGGCATTTCCTCACGTGTCCTGAAGTACTCAAAATGCTCCAACTTGAGATATTCCAGCTTTAAATGCTCCAGCTTTAAATGCTCCAACTTTAAATACTCCAACTTTAAATGCTCCAACTTTGATGCTCCAACTTTGATGCTCCAACTTTAAATGCTCCAACTTTAAATGCTCCAACTTTGATGCTCCAACTTTAAGTGCTCCAACTTTAATGCTCCAACTTTGATGCTCCAACTTCTTCCCCACTTTGCTCAGACTCCTCCTCCCACTCCCACTCCTGAGCAATGAGATTTTCTCCCAGCTGCTTTGATCTGCACACTCGGGGTGCTCTCAGTGCTCTGGGAATGGCAAACAGTGACAAAGCTCTGTTCCTTTACCAATTAAAGCCACTCATTAACCCAGTAATTGCCCTGGCTCTCTGAGCTGCTGGGACCTGGAGCACTCTGGAACCCCCCTGACCTGCATTTTGCAGAATACACCTCACACAAGGAGCTTGGATTGTGGATTCTCAAAGGCCAGCAGAGGTAAAATGAGGGTGCAGAATATTTCCTTCATCACATCTGGCCTGCTTTTATTGATGCAGAAAAGATAAGCTTCGAAAGTTGTTGTTTCCTGTCTCCTCTGTTGATCTTTCCTCACACAGAATTTCCCACTCCAATGAATCCTGTGAATTTTTTTTCCCCTCAATTTGGTCACTCCAGCTCCTCTCCACTTCTTTTGATTTACAGGAATTTGTTAGGGAGGAGAAAATGCAGGGAAATTACTGATTCCTGTCAGAAGGAAAAGAAAAGCTTCTTCCTTTATGGAAATCTCTGTGTTTGTACAGTGAAAATAAAGATTAAAACTGCTCGAAACACATATTTGGGGATTTATCTCATCCAGCAACAATCATGTGGAAATGAGAAGCTCCATAATAACTGGTTTAGAAAATTCCCAGCACACATTCAGAGCAGAGAGACAGCACAGCTGTAAATGAAACCCCAAAATTCCAGCTTCCCGAGCAGGTGGAGGCACCTCCAGAGATGAAAACACAGCAGTGGAGCCCCCTCATCCTCCTGATTGTGTCCCTTATTTATGATAAAGGCAGAAATGGCTCTACCTGCCCTTGAAGTGAGAGCTGATTGTGAGCAAAGCACAGAAAACGGGCAGTTAAATATAATTACAGCAGCTGCTGCTGAGCCTGGGTGCTCCAGCCCTTGGTGGTGGCATTTTCCTTTTTTTTTTTTTTTTGGCTTTTTTCCACACCAAAATCAACTCAACGAGGAACTTGAGCTGCTGGTGGGGCATAAAAAATGAGGGAAACAATCTCTGAAAATTGGCAAACTGAAAGCGATGGTGATGAAAGGGGAGAAAACACAATTTTGTGTGGCAGGGGATTCTGTGAGGGATCACCCAAACACATCCTGGAGCATTGGCAAGGGTTTAGTTCCTGGAATAACGACGAGCAGGTGGAATTCCAGCAGGTGCCAGCCAGGAAAGCTGGAAAGGGAAATGTTTGAGGGGCTCCAAGGGCTCAGTCACTGATTGTAGCAGGGTCTGGTGTACAGGGAAGCACTTCCACACCTTTTCCAGCCAGGAAACCTTTCCCATCCCTTATTGAAGGACCATTCTGCACCCCCAGGAGCTCCTTTCTCCCCAGAGATGCTTCCCAAAGTGGCTCCAGTTCAGCTGCATCCATTTGCCAGGATAAGGCCAAAATGCTCTGGGTTTGGCACAATTTTGGGTGTTAATTTGGCCTTTCTGGCAATATCCAGTATTCATTAAGTGCAGCCTTGATGGACTCGACATCCCAATGGGAATCTTTCCCTCTTTTTGTGAATCTTTCCCTTTAGGAAATCAGAGTCCATCAGAGCTACAAATCCAATGAGTTTGTCTGGAAACAGTCAAATGCTGGCAAGGTTTGAGTAAGGAAGCTTTAAAAAATGAAAGGAGGCCAAAAGTGACAGATGGGTCCAAAGCCTCTCCTAATCCCTAAATCCTTTAGTTTAAAAAGTGGCATTCTCAACTAGCTAAGGCTGAGGTAATTTTGTGCAAGAATATTTTCTCCCAACAAAGCTTTGTTGGTTCTTAATCCCATTTTCTTTGATTTACAGCATCCCTGAACATCCAAGGTGGTCAGTGCCTGATCTGTGGCAAATTTAGGTTATTTAAAGGCATTTTGGCATTTAACTCTGGTGTGCCAGGGAATTCCAGCCTGCTGGGAAGTTCTGGAGGTGGTTTTATCCTGTAGACAATGGGTTTTTTTCCTTAATGGATGGCCCCTCTTCCCCAGGAGTCCTGGAGAAATTGAGTTTCATTATTGCACAGCAAAAAAAAAAAAAAAAGAGATGGAATTCATTTTTCCCTGCTGTCAAGCAGTCCTGGAAGATACTGATATTTAGGAATTGCATCCAGAGCCTGGTGTCAGCCCCAAAATGAGTTTTCTTGGCTGGTGTTTGCTGGGGTCCAGCTGGGTTTGGGTGAGGAGGGGTTTGTGCTCAGCCTTCCCTCGCTGTGTCCAAGGAATCCCAGAGCCAGGGATCCCTCATCCTGAACTTCCAGGGATCCCTCGTCCTCTGCTCCTCCCTCTCAGCAGGATTTAATAGATAATGAATTGCTGAAATTCCTCATATCCAGGGTTTCTGTGCTCCCTGGAATCCTGGCTCTGGTTCCAGCTGTGAAAAGCTGCTCTGAGCATAAATCCAGGGCTCTGCCTTTATCCCAACTCCAGGACTGCAGCCCCCAGTCCAGTCCTCTGTGTGTTCCCATTGCTGGAAGTGCAGAAAAGCCACAATTTCCAAGGTGATACTTCAGCCCAAGAGGTGGTAGATCCATCTGCTTCCCAAAAATGTCCTGGCTGGAGCCAGGAGAAGTTGATTTTAATGATCAACAGGCCAAGGACATCCCTTTTCCAGGTACTCTGCTCCCTTCCTGGCACTGCAGGCAGGTGTTTCCCCCCAGGGAAGGTGATTACCAGGAGAAAATGAGAAAATTAAAGCAGGAAATTGCAATAGGAATCATAAATAATGGGGATAATAAATGCTTTGTTGGGCCAAAAGGGTTTTTTCCCCTCTGCAAAGAGCTTGCCAAGGTAAAGTCATCATTGTGCTCCCTCACAATAAAATGCTAAATAATATGATAAATGAAATGATCACAGTAAAATCAGCTGTCTGCTGGGATGTTTATCCCAAGGCAATGCATTAAAAAATGCAGGAAGATCTGTTGGATTGATTTTCTTTAAAAGAATTCCTGTCTTGTGATGCCCATTCCTCCTTGGGCTGTGCTTTGGGGCTGTGCTTTGTCCTGTTCATGGAGGGCTTGGAAAAATGGGAACACACTTCCAGCAGGGGTGACAGGGCAGGAGTTGAAATCCTTGTCCTGATGAGGAGTTTTGGGAATATTTCTCTTCCAGCCTTGGCTGGAGCCATGAGCAGGGAGCTCTGGGGAGAGCAGGGATCTGGAATCCCACCCAGGGATTGTGATCCTGCAGAAATGTGGGAATGTTGGAAGTGCTGAGCCTGGAAAGGGGCTGGGAAGCTGCTTGGAAGTTTTTTAGGAGGGATTTAAAGAGCAGGAGATAAAATCATCCATTAAAGGTGGATGATCATCCATTCCATTTTAATGGAATCATCCATTAAAGCGCTTCCAAAGGCCATGGGGCTGCACAGAATGTGCAGGAACAAAATCAGGAGAGCTGGGAAGGAGGAGGAGAAGAGCCAGAGGAAAGAGGGAAAAATTATTTTGGTGGTTTGGGTTTGTTTTTTTTTTCCCCCCAAGTGGGATTTTCATTTTGCTCCTTCTTTTTCCATGGGATCACCACCCTTGTTAGAGCCACTCATAAAATCACTCATAAAATCACTGAGCCCCAGCTCTCCCAGCAAACTCCTGCCTGGCTTCAAATGTGGGATGGATCCTGATGGATTTGACTCCCTCAGAGCCAATTAATCCCATAAACATAAAATCTGTAATATCTTTGGCATAAAATCTTTAATATCTTTGTAGAGGGATGGATTTGCCTGGAATTGCCAAGAGGTTGGAATCCCTTTTCTTCTCCCCCTTTTTATTTTTGCCAAATCAGTTCTGCAGATTGCATTTTACATGGATTTGGATGTTCCATAATGGGAACTGCAAAGCTGGGAATATTTCTAATGGATCCTGAGATGTGCCTCAGAGATCCCAGAATTTGGGAGCAATTCCAGAGGAAATTGCACTCGTGGCCTCCTGCTCTTGAGCTGTCCTGGTGTGACAAACACAAACTCCTAACCAGGAAAAGAAACCCCAGTGATTTTCAACTTATTTAAACCATTTCCAACTTATCCCTGCTGAGGGGGATGCTCAGGTGAAACTAAACACGGGAATGATGCCAGGAAATCAACCTGGGAGCTGAAATGGAATTCCCTCTGTTCTGGGATGATTTTTCATCAGGACAAGGGAGGAATCACGTGAAGCTTGGAGCTATTGATGATCCCTGTCAGAGCAGCCTGGAAGATGGAGAGGCTGCCCAAAAGGGTTTCCATTTCCCAATAATTAAATTTTAGCTTCCTGATGCATGAAAATTCCCTTCCAGCTCTCTTGTTTTCCCACCTGGAAAAATCAGGGTGTTGAAACATCCCTAGAATCCATCATTCCGGGAGCAGACCCCACATCTGGTGAATATCAGATGATTAATGGTGAGCAGGATTAATTGTGGAGGTTTGGATGGGATTTTGGGAAGGAATTCCTGCCTGGGAGGGTGGGAAGGGGCTGGGATGGAATTCCCAGAGAAGCTCTGGCTGCCCCTGGATCCCTGGAAGTGTCCAAGGCCAGGTTGGAACAACCTGGGACAGTGGAAGGTGTCCCTGGGGGTGGAACTGAATGGGATTTAAGGTCCCTCTCATCCCAAATCATTCCATGAATCCCAGATGTAATTGGAAATAAAATGATTCTCAGTTTTAAATATCAACCCACTGGATACAGCCAGGTGGGAATTGTTCCGTGGTGGAAATGAAGCTTCAGTCTTAGAGATTTGAAGTCACTTCTTTGTATTTCTAAGAACCTGATGCTTCTTTTAATCCCTTTTGAAAGAAGGGAGTTCTTTTAATTTCTGGGGAGGAAGCACGTTATGTTGAGATATTATGGAATTACGAGACCTTGAATTTTCAGGATGGTTCTTTTTAGGTTCAGGCTTTACAGAATTGATTATTCAGGAGAGTTTTGTTAACTGTGAGAAGCAGAAGGTGCAGGGCATTGGAGGAAGGACCAGCACTGAGGGCTTTGGGATCAGTGCCTGGAGGATGTATTGGCTCTTTGGTCCCACACACCTTGAGGAAAAGGAGGTGGGGGCTTTAAAAATCCAAGTTTTTGAAAGTTTATTTGCAGTTTATTTCATTCACAGGCAGTAAGCCCAGGAATTTGCCAAAATTGTGTATTTTGGAGGTCATAACAACATTTTCTCTAACCTCTGTAGCTTCTGCTGGAAGAAATTATTATTTAAACGTTCCATTGACTTAAAAAGGAGTGAAGGAGTGAAGTCCTTGGTTTTTTTCCCTACAATTCCTGCAGGTTCCATCCCTGCTGGAGCACAAATGAAAACTGAATGTCTGCTCCTGCTTGTATCATTCCTGATTTTGTAGATAATCCCTGGAGAATTAGATTTATTTCTCTGCCTTTGGATTAGAGTTGCTGGGTCACTTGGAGGGCACCTGGAGGTGGAGCTCCATGATCCTGATGGTCTCCCACCACTTTTTATCCGTATTTTTCTCAGTCCTGCCTATTCCACGGGCAATAATCCCAGTTTTATTTGGATTTCTGAGCATGTACAATAGAAATGCAGGAGACACAGGAGGGGCTGAGGCAGATGGGCCCAGAGGACAGCGATGTGAACCATAAAAACATCATTTATCTGCCCTGGCAGCTCCAGGAGTCCTGTTGTTCAGGATTTAAAGTCCCTGGAAGGCACGTGGCAGTGTGTGGTCTGTAAATGAGAAGCTCCATGTGGTGCAAGTTGCTGGCTGGTGGAGAATAAATACAAATATAAACCTGTATTTCGGGTTATCCTGCTTTTTGCACCGTTCTGAATAATTCTGCTCCCTTCTGGGGGTCACTGAAGCTCAAAAATATTAATTCTTGCTTAATTATTGTGTGAACTGAAGCTTGAGCTCTGTTGGGAGGAGATAGGGATGGGGTTGATGAGTTGGGATCCATCTGGAGCGACCCCAGGGCAAGAAATCCCAAAATTCCTGGGCTGGAATTTTGGAATTTCTTGCTCTGGGGTCGCTCCAGATGGATCCTTGTCCAGAGGCCTCTCCTCTCCCATGGGATGAGGCATCCCATGAGGCAAAAATGAACCTTTGGAGCACAATTTGTTTATTCTTGGTTTATTTATACCACTCACGGGATGTTTGCCATGGGAACAGCCAGGGTTTGTCCCTCTGCCTTGGCAGGGATGCCACCACCCAGAATTTGGGTTTAGGGCCACAGATCTCAGACTGGAGCCCTGCTCTGGGCCTCTGCTGGGGGCTGATTCATCCCCAAGACCTTCATGGCCCCAAGAGCTTCTCCCAGAGCACCCCAGCTGTGGGTAACTCCTTTTATTAACGAATAATCAGATGTAAATTAACAATAAAGGTGAAAACTCAACCTTGTGCTTCTCTGCCTAAAAGGAAAAGGGTGCAGCATGAAGTTAATTTTCTTGAGGGATACCAGAGTGCCTTTTGGAACAATCAGTGCTCAAATTCCCTTTTAATGTGTGTCAGTGTGTCTCCAAAACCTCTCTTGTCACCTTTTGATGCAATAGTCAATGCCTAATTACGTTTTCTGTGTATTTAAAGGTGAAAGTAATGAAAATGTCCAATCTTTACCTTTTTTTCATTAAAAACATCAAGAAATGACCTCGGTTTTGGTGGGGCTGAGGGGAGAGAGCTCTGGGGTACCCCAGCACCATCCAGTGCTGCAAGTTCAGTTCCTGGAGGTTCCGGGGCTGATTTGGGCTTTCATGACTTCCCTTGACCCCTGGCAAAAGCCAGTTCTGATGGAACTTCTATGAGAAGGTGGGAGATGAGAAAAATCCCTCCCCTTTCAGCCCCTCTGCCACCTCTAACGTGGGCTTGGAGGGCATCAACCACACGTTAGACTCCACCATCCTGGGAGTCCTTCCCAACTCAACGACGCTGGGATTCTGTGAGAGGAAGAACATTTCCCTGCTGATCATTGCTGTCTATTTCCCACCCCCTCCCCGTGTCCCTGTGCCCCCCTGGCCTCGTGTCCCTGCAGGCACCACGTGTCTGATTGCTCTGCTGTCCGACAAGGAGCTGACCGTGGCCAACGTGGGCGACTCCCGCGGCGTCCTGTGTGACAAGGACGGCAACGCCATCCCCCTGTCCCACGACCACAAACCCTACCAGCTGAAGGAGAGGAAGAGGATTAAGAGAGCTGGTGAGTTCGTCTTTTATTAGGCATTAAAATTGGGAGAGGGTGGGGAGTGCCCGGCTGAGGCGTCGGCAGAACAAATCTCCCGTTTTCCATCCAAAGTTCCAGCGGGATGTCACAGGGCAGAGGTGGCAGCAGATGATCCAGGATTTAGTGATCTGGTTGGGGTAGGGAGAGCTGCCTTCAACAGCTCAGTGAGCACCCCTTGGGACCTCCCCCGGGAGCAAATGGACAACCAGGAGCATCCCAGGAGCTTCAGCCCTGCCCAAAGCCTGGTTTTGAGAGGCCTGGTGTGAGCCTGAGGGAGGTTTAGTGCTGAAATCAGCAGAGCATGAATCTGCTTCATCCAAGCTGGTTTTATTCCCATATAACGAGCACAAACATGGAAATCGTGGCAGGAGGGGAGGGAAGGAAACCTTCCCCCAATAAATCTGCCTTGTTGTCATCACTTGTCACTTTAGCCACCTCCTGGGCTGGAAGTTACATTGGGATCATCAGGTTTAACAGCCAATTCTCCTTGGATTTGTCCAAGTCGTTTTGGAATCCATTCCTGGTTTGGCTCCCACAGCAGCAGCAAATTCTTTGATGGAGAAAAGAAGTTGCTGTGGTTTGTGTTAACCCTGCACTGAGCACTGCCCCAGCAATGCAGGGCCTTTCCCCCCTCCAAAATGGGAATAACAACTTTTTCCATGAATATAAAACATTTTTCAAGCCCTCAGGTTATCACTGTGCTCCCAGCAGCATAAATACCCATCCCTTCCTCTCCTAAATACCCCTCCTCACAAACACAGGGATGGCAAGGTTTGCCCTCACTGTTTTCTTCTGCACATTGCCAGAGGTTTCCTGAGGAATTGTGTGGAGCAGGAATTCCTGTGCTGTTCCAGAAGCTGGGGGTTTCTCTGGGGGAGAGCAGAGCCATTCCTGGGGGAGAGCAGAGCCACTTCTGGGGGAGAGCAGAGCCATTCCTGGGGACAGCAGAGCCCCTCCTGGGGGAGAGCAGAGCCACTCCTGGGGGAGAGCAGAGCCACTCCTGGGGGAGAACAGAGCCATTCCTGGGGACAGCAGAGCCACTCCTGGGGGAGAGCAGAGCCACTCCTGGGGGAGAGCAGAGCCACTCCTGGGGACAGCAGATCCACTCCTGGGGACAGCAGAGCCACTCCTGATTCAGTTTTTGCAATCCAGCTCTTCCCCACAGCGCTCCAGGATCTACCAAAGGCACCTCCTGCATTCTGAGGGATGCAACCTCCCTCTGCAACCCCTCTGGATGAATTTTTGGGGGGTCTGGCAGGAAGCAGAGAGCTGCTTTGATGTTCCAAAGAGCCTCTTTAAGCATTGCTGTTTCTCCCCAGGTGGATTCATCAGCTTCAATGGCTCGTGGCGTGTGCAGGGCATCTTGGCCATGTCGCGCTCGCTGGGCGATTACCCCCTGAAGAACCTGAACGTCGTCATCCCCGACCCCGACATCCTGAGCTTTGACCTGGACAAACTGCAGCCAGAGTTCATGATCCTGGCCTCGGACGGGCTGTGGGATGCCTTCAGCAACGAGGAGGCCGTGAGGTTCATCAAGGAGCGCCTGGACGAGCCGCACTTCGGGGCCAAGAGCATCGTGCTGCAGTCCTTCTACAGGGGCTGCCCCGACAACATCACAGTCATGGTGGTGAAGTTCAGGAATAGCAGCAAAGCAGAGGAACAGCAGTGAGGGAGCCCCGGGCTCGCTCCGGACTCGGAACAGACTCGCACATTTGAACCACAGTAGGAAGCTCTCCAACGCCGTTCGGGTTCTCCGCGGGAGGAGCGGAGCCCCCTGGGCTCTGCTCTCGGCTTGACAAAGGAGCAATACAACAAATCCATGCTGAGCGACGACAAGAATCCGGTTTGTCCCCGTGTCCCTGCCTCCCGTGCCCTTGCTGCTCCTTAGGAAGCGACTGGAACCTCCTGTTTCTCACTTTTCTTTACGAATCCTGTGCAGATTTTGGTTTGATTCCTCCCCTCCCGTGTGCCAGCCCGCGGCGGGGGCACGGCAGGGTCAGGGCGGTGCTGCTGCTTTCCCCTCGTGGGTGTCACTGCTCTCATGTTCCTCATCTCTGTGACCTGCAGTGAGAAGGGTGGATAGGAGAAGGGTTTGTGATCTGAAAGAGGAAGAGGAGCCAACTCTCAGCCTGCTGCCACTGCTGGCTCTCGCTTTGTTTAACCTGCCCCCGAAAATAAACCCTGCCAAGCATGTGAGTAGGTAGAGCTCCTGAATTACCACGTTTATTCAGGCTGTGCATTACTCTAGAGCAGTTCTTCTAGGCCATATTGTATCCAAACCAACTGATGGTGAACTTCAGCAAAATCCTGGGAGTTCTAAACCTCCTGGATCAGAGGAGAGCTCAGCTGTGGTAGCAGAATGTCTTTCATTCGCCGAGAATCACCCTGACCTTATTTCTATGGCATGGACTTGGAAAGTGATGCAAGAGAGAAGGAATTCCATGAGTGACTGTTGGGAACCTCATCCAAGCAGGGCGTTCCTCAGAGCTGGAAGTCAAACCTGTGAAAGACTTCCTTGTTCCACTGCAGATGGATTTGTGGTGTTAATCCCAGGGCAGACCCCTCTGGAGCCGGGTTTGGGGTTGACATGCAAATGCCAGGCAGCATCAGTGCACTGTAGAGATGAAAGGTTGTGTTAAATCTAGGTTTTAAAAGTATGTTTAGGTCTTAATTTCAGTATTTAATTGTATTTTGGAATCTGTGACTGCTGTAAGTTGGAACGAGGACGGGCTGAGTGTGCTGCACCTGTGGCAGCAGCTGTGTCATGGCAGAGGGACAGAGCAGGATTTTGGATGGCTCATTTATCCTCATCCTGCCTTACAATAATCCTTGGGATCTCCCCCAAAACGTGGTCCTGGGCAATCTGCTCAAGCCTTCAGGGTGATGGAGGCTGTGTCTGGGTCAGGGATGTGATGGATTACCTGGCATTGCCTGTTCCTTGGGAAGTACAATATTCCTCATTTACCACCACCCTCCTGCAGGGGTTTGGGTGAGGCTGAGCTGTGCTGGGGAGGTGCTGAGGGGGCCGGGGTCTCTCAAGGCAAAACTCAAAGAGCACAAATTCCTGCTCGAGGAGGAATCCCCATCTTTGTCCATTCAGTTGTGTCCCTAGGTCACCTCTCCCCCAGCAAACTTCCCTCCTTTAATTTGTCTGGGAATAATCACAGCCCTTAATTGGAATTTCCAGTGCTGTGCAAAATGTGCCTGGATCCCGTGGCAGCCTCTGCTCATCCCAAACTCCAGTGAGAGCCCCTGAGAAGTGTCCAGCATCCTCTGGAGCAGCAGGCAGCCAGCCTGCCCTGCTCCTCTCGCAGAGGATGGGAGGTTCCTGAGGTTTTTTATCCCCTGCACGGTGCACTCAGGGAATGTGAAGTGCAGCCTGGTTCAATTGATCAGCTGACGGGAAATGATAATAATTACAGAGTGCTTTGGTTGTATCCATGTGAAAAGGCAGCTGAGGGCAGAGCGCTGGGAAACACAACCCTGGGGTGGGAATTCCGTGGGACTGCTGGATCCTGGGCTGGGAATGGCACAGCTCCGTGTGTGGAGTTTGCCTTCCCTGTCTCCTTCACGGGAGATGTTCCCGTTGTGCCTTTCCTTTGGAGGGCACAGCTGCCCTGGGAAAAGGGGAATTCGAGCCAGCAGCTCCGAAGGAGAGGGGTGTTTGTGTAGCAGAGGCATCCCCACTAATCCATCACAGGCCCCGGAGAAGCTGGAATGATGATCATTCCCAGAAAAACGGGAATTCCCAGTAAAGATCGACAGCACTGGGATGAGAGCTCCGGGCTGCACGGAGCATCCCAGGGTCAGTGAGCATTCCTGAGGGATCCATGAGCCTGGAGCACGGCTCACTGGCTGTCCCTGCAGCACTGGGAGAGACAGGAAAAGGAGCTGGCAGGAATTCCCAGCCAGGAGGGAGCAGTGGGAGAGCAGCTCACGCTGGAAGGGAGCCACGCTCTCAGGATTTAGGCAAACACTGCAGGGCAGGAGTGGTTTGCAGGTTTGCCTGGATCATTCCAGGACCATTCCCTGGCACTCCCAGCCCCTCCAGGCAGCTCCCAATCAAACTCCAAGTGGCTGCAGCTGCAGCAAGAGCTGGTTTAGCATCTCCAGCTGCCTCTCCCCCCTCCCCGGCAGCGCTGCCCTGGCCAAAGCCATCCATGCCAACCATCTCTGCTTAGCCTGGGGATTTTTGCTTTGATTACTTTAAAAAAAAAAAAGAGTTTCGGCTGCTTCAGGTTTAAAGAGGAAGGACTGACGGAGGTGAGAGGCTCTGTGTGGTCTCCCACATCCGTGTGCGGTGCCTACCTGTGCTCCCTGCTGGAAGGTTGGGAAGTTTTTCATCCCAAAATCAAGGCATTTCCAACTTTCCAGTTGTGCTGATTTGTGCCAAACTCTGTCGTGACACAGCTGGGGGCTGACCAGATGAATCCATGTGCACATTGCTTATGCAACCTGACCGATGCAGGGTTTTCCCGCTGCCTTAACACTCCATCCTCCATCTGGAAAGGGTTGCCAGGTGCTGGAGCCGGGAATCTCCCGCTGGCTGTGGCACAAGGGCTCCGGCACTGCGGCTTTCCTGCTGCTCTCCTGCCCGGGTTCGTCTCCAGAAACAGGGAGCTGCCTTTGGCACAGCTGGGAGCCGCTCATCCAGGGAAGGTTTGTCCTTGGGGACATCCTTTTCCCCCGCCGGGAGCCTCAGGGCACGGAACTGATGCGTGGAGTCGCTGCCAAAGAGCATCTTCTGGTCCAGCGTGACAAAACCTACCTTGGATCGCTCGGTCGAGCCGGGAATTCGGGAATTCGGGCTGTTTCCAGGGATGTCCGAGCTCCCAGGGCACTCACGGAGGGAATTCTGATGGTTCTCTCAGCGCGGAGAATGGATTGCCATGGAGCTCATCCCTCGGACCGCGCTGGGATCGCTCCTGGAATTCCTGGAAGGGCTGTGCCTTTCCCCGGGCTGTCCCTCGGAGCTGGGCACAGCCGGCTTGGTGGCACCGTGGCTCCTTCTAGTGGCCTGAGCCTGGATCCAGCAGCATTCCCACAAATCCCACAGCAGCTCCTGGGATAAACGAGTGGAGCTCCCAGGAGCCGCTGCTGGTTTGTTGCAGGGTTAAAGCGTTCACGGAGGTGAAATTAAAATATCGTGAGGATTTTAGGCTCCAGAAGTCGGGATTAAAGTGCTGCGTCAGTTTGAGCGATGTTGGCTGCAGAAACATCAAGCCGCAGCCTAAAAAAAAAAAAAGGAATTTTGTGTCTCAGGATACAGGACAGCCCTGCTTTAAATAATATGGATTATAGCTAACGTAGCTGATACTTGTTTTACACAGACAAGCATTTAATAAGTGATGATACTACAGAAAAAAACCACCTCACCAGCCTTTCATCTCCCAAAGTAGGATTTTAGGCCTCTGTACAAAATTCCAGGTTTACAGCTGAGAATGTTCTGCTGGGATTTGGCCCCTGCAGAGCCCAGAGCTGCTGCTGGCCCTTGGTGTGCCCAAGATATTCATAAATGGCCTTTCTAAAGCTGAGGGCTCACAGCAAACAAAGATCTGTACAGTTAATAACGAGCTGAAGTTTTCATTGCTTTTCTTTTTAGTGCTGACTGGACAAGGCTTAGGGAAGCAGGTGTTTTATATATGGCTTTTCCTTAGGTAATTTAAAATTCCAGGGATCAGCTGTGTCCAGTGCTGGAGGATAATCCAGGTGCTGTGGTAAGCAAAATGTGGATGCAGCTGAAGCCTTTCCAGAACCACAAAGAGAAGTTTGAGGGCAATTCTCGAGGGGAGAATTTATGGATTTCATGGATTAGGGCAGCTCCTGTGTCTGCTCTGCTCAGTCCTAAGGAAGCTGGAATGAGGTGGTTTTGAAGGTCCTTTCCAACCCAAACCAGTCTGGGATTCTGGGAATTATCTGAGCAACAGGGAACTAAAGCACTTTTTTCCCTGAATATTTAATTTTTTTAAAATTTTTTGGAGCCTGTGGAGTTTTATCCATGACACAGGCACCTTCTCCATTTTCCAGCCTGCTCTGACACCAATCATCCATAAATGTGAGGCAAAATTTAGGGAAATATCCCAAACATCCTGGTTATACTGACCACAGGGAGTGCTGCCCCTACATCTCCTGCATGATTTTTTGGAATTTGTTTGTTCCAGAATGCACACAAAGCATTTTAACTCTTTAACTGTAAAATAACATCCAGATTGGGAATTTCACATTGGAACCCACTTTTGCTCCCCACCCAGCTGCGATTTCCAAACAGCTTTTCCCAATGAATTATTACTATTATTATTATTGTAATAATAATTATTATTATTATTATGCTTTTCAGGTCAGAAAACCCCACAGTTTTCCTATCAAAATCACAAATATTTGGAATTCTGATCTAATACAGCTGCATGAGGAGAAAACCTCAGGATCTGGAAAAATTTTACCCTATGTTTTTACACCTTTAGTACAATATTCTAGGCAGATGCAATAAAATTTGGGACCCCCTACTTCAATGCCCAGATTATTCCATGCTTTTAAGGTTTTTCACCTTTTGCCTGGTTGCTCACACTAAAAACTTCCCTCAGAGTGGCTTTGAGCAGAAACAGGAGCTCAGCTGGGAATTTTACAGCCTTTAAAGCAATAATAAGGTCAGAATCAAATACAAACCAGATTTGGAAACGAGGGATTTTTAGGAAAACCAGGAGCAGGATGGGTATTTTTCCAATGTTGCTGTCACTGTAGGTGACAATTAATTTCAGGTGGCACCAAGAGATCACTGTGTATAAACCCAAGCCTTGTAACCTGTGGGAGTGTCAGCATTTGGGGCACAAAAACCCCCAATTCCTGCAGGTGACAGGAGAATTTCTGGCCATCCTCACCTCCCCATGACTCTCATTCTTCCCTCACCACGAGCACTCTCTGCTTTATCCATTTTCTGAAGGCAGCAGAGTCGGAATTCCATTTTTTTTTTTTGGAAAAAGCAATACAAACTGTGCTGTAGGATCAGTGTTCTTGTGGCAAATAAATTATTTCCAAGCATTTCCCACGGCAGGCTTAAAGAAAAACTGAGGGGTTTGGGGTTTAAGATATGTAAACAATCACAGAACAAGGCAGTTCTCCCAGGATCTGCTAAGAGAACAATCAAATCCCAGCTCCTAAACCCATGGCCCAGCTGGAATTTTACCTGGATCTAGGAATACAAGAGCATCATCCCCTCAGTTATGCAATACTGTTCTTTTCCAAAAAAAAACCAAAAAAAAAGCCTTTATTTTTTAAAAGCTTCGACCTTCTTACCCATCCACCCTTAGAACACTGACATCTGCAAATCCTTGTCTGGAGAGCGTTGTCCCTAAGACCTTTTATCCCTCAAAACCACAACCCCATCCCCCAGTTCCACCCGAGCCCCACGTGCAGTTGTTGAGCAGGGCCAAAGCCAGCACTGCCCATGAAGCCCAGGGTGCTGGGGGCACTGGGGACACCTCAGCCGTGCTCCTGCAGGGCTGGGCAGCCCTGGGGCTTTGTCTCTGAGAGACATTGGGGCTGGGGGGTTGTGGCAGCCAAAATGGGAACCCCCAGCAGCGTGGCCAGGACGTCTCCATAGTCCTTCCCCCGTGTAGTGGATGTGTCCAGGTTAATGATGTTCATGCAATTGCAAATTCTGTATCGTTGTCCATTAGAAGTGTAAACTACTGAAAACCGGGCCTTGCTGATATGAATAAAGTGATTAAAAACCGGTCTTTACACACAGGGAAGAGTTGGTCTCATTGAAAGTATCGATGGGGGGATTTCTTCCCTTTTGCGTTTTAAAATTGGACCAGAAAATCTCATTTAGAGACGGATATAAATCACAACAGAAGTGATTTTTCATCTTCCCTGCAGGGTTCTGAAACTCCTGGGGTGCATCGCACACACAGAGGTGTGGGGGGATTGATTATCCCAATGTTTTTTGGGATGTCCAAACTGCTCGTGAGCTCCACTGCATCTCCCTGGTCTGGGAACACAGCAGAGACACCAAAGCTCTTCCATTTAATATGGACAGAGACACACAAAGTGCACCCATTCCAAGAATTTCTCATCAGCTCCTGCAGATCCCACAGGATCCCCAGGCTGGGAGCACTCGTGGAAACGTTGTGGAGGTGACACATCCAAACACCAAGGTGTGACACTCTCAAGAGGGTTACACAGAAAAACGGCTTGGGTTAATTTCGTGCTGGGCAGAGAACAAATAATGGAGAGTGGCAATAAAACAATAAAAACAATCCAGGCAGGAATTTGGGAAGCATCCTCAAAGCCAGTTTCTTGGCATAAACATCTTTCCTCAGTGGCATTTTGCACATTCTGGAAGACTCAGGGAGAAGTCCCAGGGTTGTTCCGAGCACAGGGAAAGGCAACAGAGGCAGATGGGACAGAGCATTCCAAAGTACCTCTGGGTGTGGGATACACACATGGAAAAGTGCTTGTGAATCTCTGTTTTTATTTAACAGCATTGGAATGTCCTGGAGAAATGCTGCCCCAGCAGTCAAAGCCATCTCCAGAACCCACGCTTACACCAAATTTAAGTTTCTAAATGGACCCAGAATCAAAGGCAAGTTTGTGAAGTGTTGGCTGACAAATCCTGCCAAAACTGGATCAGTTCACTTGGTGTAAGGTCATGAACTGCAATTAAATGTGTGTACTTACAGATATCAAATCTGATCATAGAGAGAAAGAATTGTTCTGCATCTTCTGGAACAGTGATGCCAACTTTGAGTGTGTGTAAGCAAATTCCCACATAAACATCCTCAAATTTCAGAGGTCTGACGTGGCTCATCAGCTCCTAAGTCCTCAGAGCCAGTTTTCCATCCAAAATGCATCCCAACCCACTGCAGCAGGGAGGATACAGCTTGAAGGGATATTCCTCCTAGGAGATGTATCTTTTTATGTCATAGCCTCTGTAGGCGATGTTGTCGACGAAGGGATACCCAGTGAAAACGTTCTCCGAGGAATTCAGCTGCAGCAGGAATTTCACCAGCTTGGGAGTGTTGATGAAGACTTTGGCATCGGTCTTCATGAAGAACCTGGCGTTGGAGCAGAACTTGGAGAACCACTGGAATGCCAGGATGATCTTCAGGGTGAGGTTGTCCATGAAATCCCAGTGGATGACGTCCCCGTAGAGGATGCTCTCATCCTCCACCGACAGCGCCGCCGCCTTGTCCTCCCTGTGCCTGTCCCACCCCAGCAGGAACAGGGTCAGGATGTGCTGGCCCCACCAGGAATCCCAGGAGCCCTACGTGATCCTGATGGCCTTCACATCCCTGGGGCTGGAAGGCACCAGGATGACCAGGAAAGGGTCGATGTTGGTGGATTTGGGGCACTCACACAGCGCAAAGAGGCGCCGCTGCGGGTACCGGGGCTCGTACTCGTACAAGTGCAGCAGGTTCATGTTCTCCAGGTGCTGGAGGAGAATGTTATGTACCACATGGTTATCAGGCAAAACACCAGCAGGAAAAATCCACTTCAAGGGTCTCATGGAACCAGTGTCGTGGTCAGGATCTGTTGGTGCCCCTCAGAACCCGTTCCATGAGTCCCAGAGCATCTTCCTTGCTGAAAAAGAAAGGGAAAGTGGCACTCAGAGTGCTGTTATTCAAATATTGCCTTTTCCTTGTGTTGTCTGAAGTGCCAGCTGGAATTGTGCTGTGTTGTCAGCCAATCCAAGCATTCCTGATGCAGCTGTCACACCCCTCATCCCCTGGATCACGGCAGGACACGGAGCCACTGCTGAGCAGGGTTTGCACTGAAAGCTCAGAAATCACCTTGGAAACCTCCCCTTCAGTGACCTGATCTCCATCCAGGATCCCACTCCAAGGGCTGGGATCCCAGGGATCTCAGCACAACGTCTCTGACTCAATTCCACCTCAAGGACAGAACACCAGCACCAAATTCAACAAATGCTCAGGAAATGGATGCTCAGAGGCCTCAAAATTGTGTTGTTTCTGTTAAAGACAGGAAATCCAACTGATCTGCATGAGCTGGAGCAAATGGGACAAGAAAGCAGAAGTACAAGCAAGTATTTCATCCTCATTCAAGGCTTGAGCAGCTGCTTGTTCTGAGGAGAGGGGAAGGTAAAAATCAACTTCCTTAAATCAAGTGATGTAATAAAGCCATTTTTGACCAAAATCATGACCATTTTTACCTTTAGCCAGGTAATTTTTGGATTTGGGGCACACAGCTTGGCCTGGAGCTCAAGCTCCCCAGCAGCTCCTTCCAAACCCCTGTGGAATCTGTGCTGAAGCTGCTGCTTCACTGTCAGGATTAAAGATTCCAATGGATAAATCTTCACAAAACCCAGTTAAAAACCAGTCCTGCACCCTCCAATGTTTGTCTCCACTGCATTTCCCTAAAACTACACGTGCTCTATCATATATTTTAGACAACTTTAAGCCAAAATAATTCCAGTGTCTAACTGTGGGAATTCCAAATGGTTTCTGATGTTTGCAGTAATAATATTTATCCTGCACGAGTCCACGCAAAGACGCAGTCGGGACGATGGAAGGTTTGATTTCACAGCACAATTAATTACTCTTTATCTTCAACAATATCACCACAGGGCTCATAAATGTTTTATATTTGACAAACAAATCCAACCCCCAGCACAGCACTCTGGAATCCAAGGGAATTTGATTTGCCAGAGCCCACCTGCCTCATATTTCTGGGTAGGATGTGATTTTAAATTAATCATCCTTTAAAGGAAGCATTTGGAGAACATTTCACCAGTGATGGCTTTAAAATGGATTAAAGCAATTTTATATAAATAAGTATTTAAATAGAAGATTTTTGGACTGATTCCTCTCAAAATCAATTATTAACTAATAGGAATTTTCTCTTTTTATGCATCAACCTGACTTTCAGTGGATAGTAGGAAAATACATAGTGGAAGAAAATAACCTTTTCTTAGGGCTTATTATTTGATTTTATATCAATAACATTTCTTTTGATGATCAACTTAAAAGCATATCCCTGAAAACTGATCAGTTTGATCAGTTCTTGGCTGCCTAATGGAAAAAAAATTATAAATGTTTAGATTCTTTACAGGCAGAAAAGCCTGATTTCATGACATTGTGAACAACAAAATTGGAGACAATTTCTGATCTGCTACATAATGAAAAATCTGGGAAAATAAACATCAGTTCAGGTCCTTTACCCACGCTACCTTAAAGGTGATGGATCCTTATGGAAACGCTGCACCAGGGGCAGGCAGGGCAGAGCTGTGGGATGTTCACTCCCCCAAATCCTGCTGCTCCCTTCCCAGGGGTCACATTCCTGGAGGGAAGCACAGGTTCCTCCAAACACAGATTTTTTTGTCTTCCAGCCCTGCTGAGCATCCAAACTACGGGCACTCATCCTCTGCTTCAAACACAGCAGGAAAATGGCACATCCAGGGAAACCTCAACCACACAGGGAAATAAATCCCCACCTTCTCCTATTCCAAGTGCTTAAACCAAAGTGAGGAGGCTGAAGCAGTGAGGTCTGAGCAGTGCAGGGCAGCCCTTTCAGCTCCTCCACCACTTCCAGACTTTTTGCTGGACTTTTTGCTTTTTCCCTTCCAGTTGTGGACAGCAGCTGCAGCAGGAACTGCTCGTTCTAGGGCATTACTTTCATTTTCCTCCAAGCTGAGGTTGTGCCACCAGGTAAAACCGGTGAACTTTGAAACAAATGCGAGGTAACACAGGCTCAGAACGCTGCACAGGAATTTTAGATCCATCTCTCACACAGGTGAGGGATTGTGGAGTGTGGATGTGCTTGGCAGGAAAAAGGTGGGAAATTCTTGTATTCATTAAAGATTACTAACGATAATCTCCAATATAAAGACTTTAAAATACCATAATGATAGATGTATAGAAAAACAAATCCTTTTTGAAGCTACCAGCAGAAATAGTTTGGAGATGTGTTATTTAAACCTGGCTTTAAGGCTGGGTTGGACACGGCCTGGAGCAGCCTGGTCTATGGAAGGTGTCCCTGCACATGGCAGGAGGTGAACGAGATAACATTTAAGGTCCTTCCAGCCCAAACCAGCCACTGATACCCTGTTTTTAAACTTAAAACCAATCGAAACTAGAGGCAATGTTGCAAGATCCCCGGCTGGGATGCTCTAATGTAACAAAACTTTAAGCTTTTTATTTGAAGGACCTTTACCAGCGACTTGCTCTCACTCCTGCCTGCCCAAGCCGTCCCTGTTCTCTGTCCCAGGCACCTTTTCCCAGGGTGATCAACTGGGAGGTCCCAAGCGAGCAGGAAGGGATGGCTGCGAGGGGATGCACCGCCCTCTGCCCCATCCAGGGACCCACTTCCAGCCATTTCTCTGCTTTCTGTTCCAATCAACCAGCGGAGCAGCGCTCGGGGCTCGCTCACACCCGCGGTTCCCCCGCACCCATCTCACCCCACCCTGGGGTGCCCGAGGGTCGCCTCCCCGCTCCCTTTCCCATCTCCATTCCCATCCCCGTTCCCATCCCCGTCCGCAGCGCTGCTTCCAT
>VZRV01009664.1:24322-40073 GCA_013398115.1 Falcunculus frontatus
CCATCCCCATCCCCATTCCCATCCCCATCCCCATCCCCATCCCCATTCCCATTCCCATTCCCATCCCCATCCCCGTTACCGCTCCGGGCCGGGCGCAGCGGCAGCAGCATCGGGAAGGAGCCGCCTCCTCTTCCGCCTCCCCGAGCGGTCCCCACTCTTCCACGCTCCCCGGCAGCCATCGCCGGCTCCCCGGCTTCTGTCCGGCAGCGATCGAGCCTAAAGGCCGAGAAGAGAGAGCGGAGCTTCCTCTCCTTCCTGCCTCGGCCGCTAGAAGAGCCCCCGGTGAGGATTCAGTGGCTAATTAGTGCATCCATCACAGGTGGTAACTCAGTGAAGCACACGCTGGGATATCCCGCCTGGACAATTTGGGAATCTGCGCGGTTTACATAAAGCTGCCCCGTTTACAGAAGAGTTACTGCGCAGAGTTGCAGCTCAGATTAGTTGATGCTAAATCAGCTGAGCTGGGTTTATTACACTGGGGTTTGCAGGTGAACTTAAAGGCAAACTCAACGCAGACGAGACAGTCGCAGCCTGGCAGAGCAAACACACCTTTGGACAAAGCAAAGGTGGAGGTTCCGTCCTTTCCCGTGCTCGGGTGCAGCGTGGGGTCAGAAGCAGACGGCAGAAGGGGCTGCATTGTGCTCTGTGCTCTGATACACAGTGGATGTGAACTCCAGAGCGTCACAGGGAATCCTTGCAGGATGCAGCTCTGGATCACAGGATCTCGCTCTGGACTCTTGGCACGGTCAGACACTGCCAAGCCCCGGCACCTGCAGAGGTCCAGCTGGTCTGGCCTGGCCAGCACAGGAATTAGCTCGTAAAAAGTCAGGCTCTGCTTGATCCCTGCTCTGAAGTGAGGGCTGGTGGAGGAAATAACAGTTGTGACCATAAACACCCAGTCAGGCGGAGCAAACACAGAGCAGAGAGCTGTGAGTGATTTTCCAGTCACAGCTGGGGACAGACCAACCATCCCTGCCTTGCTCCAGATATCCATATTTTATTGGAATTGCATCAGGGAATTCTGATCCATTTGACGTGTTAACGCTGGTTTTGCAGTTGGCTGCCTCCCCATTTTTCAATTCATCCATGTCCATTTATTTATAAAGAAATGCAAATGCTTTCTTCCCTGGTTTAATACATCATGACCTGCTCCTGAAAAAACCCTACACGTCGGTGTTATTAACTATGGAAAACATACAGCTGTGAGTATGTCGCTGTCATCTCTTGTTGCCCCCAATTAGTCCCGGTCTAACCCTTTTAGCTTCAAGAGAAACCAGATTATAACTTGTCTGTCAGGGCTGAGGTGGATTTTACGCAACCAATGTCGTAATTATCGAAATGATTGTCCTATCAGTCAGCAGCTCGTTTGACCACAAGACCTTTACATCTTTTTTTGCTGATTCTGGACTTTCTGCAACAAAGAGAAATGGTTTCCTGGGTGTAAGGGCAACTCCTGCAGTAGTCAGGATGTGTCAGAGCAGCCCAATGTGCACCCACTATCAGAGAAATGGAGAGTCAGTAGGAATTCATTAATAGCTGACTAAATTTTCTATGTCCTCTTGTTTTATTCTGCTGCTTGGAATGGTGGCAAAAAAATCATCAAGACTCAGTTATTTCCTCGCTTCTTGTCCCTTTCCTGAAGGAAAGCTTCATTGGGCAACCACAGAGTAGAGTGAAAGGAAAGTAACAGGAATTTTTAATTTGGGGCAGTGGAATCTCAATTATGACCAGCCCATAAGGTTTATATTTAGTCTCCACCTTTTAGGGTGCTGTTAAACTCATTCACAAACAACACAAACAAACTCCCCAAGTTTACAGCCCTGGCAGGAGGAGTCACTGAGGCAGCTGCTTAGAGCAGAGCCCAGTTTTAGTGGAGTTCTCCTAGGGTTTGATCGAGTCCATGGGCCTGGAACTCACATTAGAGACCCCTTGAGAGCAGTTTGCTGGGAGGAGATGAGATGCACCAATAAATCAGCTACCTGGTCATTTTTTGGCTTGCTAAGTACAGACAAACCTTAAATCTCCCCTGCTCACCGCTCATGTTCCTATCTCATTTTTTTCCCAGATGGCTGTGGATGCCCAGGGGGTTCTCCTTGAGCCAGGGCAGCCGTTTCCCATGGATCAGGGAGTGCATGGATCAGGCTGCGGGCGCTGGGAGCGTGGCTGTTCAAACATGCTGGCAGCCTGTAACCTTTGTGCCTGTGCCACTGGGGCCGTTGTTACTCATCCCAGTCCCACCCACAGGCTTGGCACGGAGCTCTGCACCTTCCGAAGCCTCCTGGCTTCTTATCAAGTCGATAAAAGCAGCGTGTGTTTGGACAGAGCTTTGACTGCTTCAGAGCTCAGAGCTGCCTCTTTTCCCTCCGGCGTTGAGCTTCACCTCAGGAGGGGGAAAGGCAGCGACACAAATTGGCCCCACGGAAGAGGGGGAATATCCCAGCCTGAGGCTGGAATAGAGAACTCCCCGGGATAAATGGGCCTCCAGAACGGCAAACCCTGCAGAGTGAAACGGGCCAGCATCGTGATGCTGGGGCTGGATTCTGCGGGGAAATCCACGCTGCTCTACAAGCTCAGGTATAAAGATGCTTTTCTAACCACGCCAACTATTGGCTTTAATGTGGATATGATCGAAGCAGGGAAAGATTTTACGCTGACGTTTTGGGATGTTGGAGGACAGAAGAAGATGAGAGAGCTCTGGAGCAATTTCCTGGAAGACACCGACGGGCTGCTGTACGTGGTGGACAGCTCTGACAAGCGCCGGCTGGAGGAATCCAGGAGAGAATTTGAACTCATTTTAAAGAATGAATCCATACAAGATGTCCCAGTGGTCGTGCTGGCGAACAAGCAGGATTTGCCTGGAGCTCTGAACGCTGAGGAGATCACCAGGAGGTTCAAGATGAAGAAGTATTGCAGTGACAGGAACTGGTACGTGCAGCCCTGCTGTGCCCTCACGGGAGAAGGGCTGGCAGAAGCTCTCCAGAGAGTGGCCACGTTTGCCAAGCAGTACCGCAAGTCACAGGAGACTTTCACCAGCCTGAAGGAACTCAGTACCCTCTAAGAGCTTCTATCATCCAGTTCTGGTGACTGTTAACGTATTTTGTCAGACAGAATAAGTCTGGAAATACTGGAATCTGAAGAACTTTTATACATAAATATTTATGAAGGACTTTGTAAATATTTATGAAGAACTTTGACATTATTAAATTCTGCTGTTATACCTGCAGATACTTGATATACCTGATAGGATATCTCATACCTGAGATAGGACTCTGTAGGATTTTATTATTATTTATTTATTTACTTGGGGTTATTCCGTTCGAGTTGAATGATAAGAAAGGGGCAGCTGAACACATGGAAGTAAAATAGGTGAGCAGTGTTTAAGTTGCTTAAATCCAGTGAAGATTCAAATCAATTTTTTCAAGATGTAAACTAGCCAAGTCGTGTGGTCAGCAATGATCAAATGCTGTTTTGCAATAAATGCTCCATGGATGTGTTTCTCATTTGAAAATACAGTGGGGTTAGAGATTCAACTCTCAGAGAACTTGTTGGCTGTTTGCATTCTAGAAACAATTACTGCAGAGAGGTTCTGTGCTCCTCACCCAGACAGAGCCTGGCTCCAGTGCTGTCTCCAGGGTGCAGCTCTGACGTCCCAATGTCCCAGATATCCACGTGCTGCTTCCCTTGTTCCTGCACTGCTGGATTGCCCTCCTTAGAGGAGATGGAGGCCAGCACGGGATCAGTCAGGGAAGAGCTGAATCCCACTGGTTTTGTGGTGACTGCCCAGTGGTGAGCTCCGGAAAAGTTGTGGCAGGGGTCCTCTTGTGCTCCTGGTTTTTTGTGGCAGGATTACACCAAGGAAGTTGGTGGGAAGTAGGAAGTTTACATTTCATTCTTACTAATAAACAGACAGGAATGTCAAGTTATAAAAGGGTGAAGCAGCAATAAAATCAGCCGGACATATCCTGTTGTCTCATGTACAGATTAATCAAAGACCAAAAAAATCATCAGGTGGATTTGCTGAAATAGTAAACAAATGGAAGTTTCTCAATAGCAGCTGTTGTTAATACTGAGACTAAATAATTACCAGGGGCTAAATCCTGACTCATGCTGAGACTCTTGCTAAAAGCAGAGCAAGTGTCTGGATTTCTCATTGCCTGGTCTGATGAATTAGGCTCAATAGAAAATATCATCTGTCCCTAAAAAGATCTTTAAAAGTCATTAATGTTGGCTTTCTAAACCAGCAAGTCAATGCTGAAAAATGTGATATATCAGTACATTTACAAACATTTGCATGTGTCTGGTATAGAGTGAATTCTCTTAATCTAATCATGTGCCTGTTACAAAGCAGAATTCAGTTCTGTGGCCTCAGGACTTCCTCAGGGAGAAACACTCCTGAGAGGTTTAATGAGGGTGCACCAGGGTCCCTAATTAGCCAAGAAGCAAGTTCTGAAGGGAGAAATAAAGTCATGAAATAGACCAGCTCACACAGCTGAAATGAGAATAAGCTCTCAGGCACACAGGCCATGCTGCAGGTTATCAAATTAGACTAAGTGACACATCAACTTGAAGAAGTATTTTACATTATGCTTCAAAGGAAAGGAATAAACTCAATTTCATTCACTTTATAGAATATCAAGTATTTAAAAATTGAATTTCCTAAGAGCTTGGTTTCCCAGAGAAGTGAAGGCAGGCCCATTCTATCTGCCCAAGGAGACCCCAACCTTTTGGAATAATTTTAAAGCTTTAAAATAAATACCAGTCAAGCTGGCTGGAGGCACAGCTTCTCAGAGGAATTAGATGTGTGAAAGTTTAATTAAAAAAATCACTGAGACAGAGAAAAGTGGCCACACCGGTGCTCCCTTGAAGGCAAGGCTGATGAGGTACAAAGGACCCATCCCCACGGAGATAAATGTTCCATCAGAGCTGACAAAGGCCATCAATCCAGAGCCAGGGCTTAATGAGCTCTGCTCTGGGAGCTGCTGGGGCTTTCCCATCCTGCTTGGATCAGCAGAGCACTCGGGGGCTTCCTCAGGATGAGGAGACAGAGATGGAATGCACCGCTCCCAACGACCTGGAGCAAAGAGCCTCCTGACACTCAGCAATTTTTGGGAAGGTCCTGGCCTTTTTATCTCTCTTTCTACTGAATATTCTAGTCTACTTGACCAATCTAGTACAAGATACAGAGTCCTATAGCATTTACATACAGCCTATAAGAATTCTTATATTACCACACCATGTGTCCTTCAAGTTCTTGATGAGGAGAGGGGCACCCTTCACTTTAAGGAGGATAAACTTCAGCTGACCACATCATTGTGATGCCTTAGGTTTTAACTTTTATCTTTTCAAACTCTGTACTGCTCAGAGTGTAACTCTGAAGTTCCTTGGAGCCTGTAATTCCTGCTCTCTCGTACTGGGCAGACAGAACAAAGCCTCTCCAGGCTTTGCCTTCAAGGACAGCCAGGCTGTTTTTAGGCCCAAAATGTGTAAACCAAAGATTCTAAGGGGGGCAAACTGAGGGGAGTTACATCATTAAACTGGGGCTTTAATTGGAGAATTAACCCTGATATGCAAATGATCCAAACCTATAAAAGTGTGAAGAACTCGTGACCTGGGGTCCATCTTGGGGTCCAATTTTTGGAAGCAGCCTCTGGCTCCCCCAGGGTGTACCTTGAAGGCCCTTCAAATAAATACCTGTCTTTATTCCCTTCCTCTTGTCTAGTCTCTGTTTCTAGGTGGCTGCAGGAGGCATCAATTGTCCTCCAGCTGCTCAGCAACTGAGGTTTGGCACTTCAGGTATCGAACTCTGCCCTTAATTCTATTTCACTTACAGGTTTCACACTCTCCAAACTTAAACAATCATATTCACAAGGCTTTCCTGTTTCATCTTCCCCAACAGGAAGGTGTTTGGGAAGTTGCCTGGGCAGGAAGGTGCAGAGGAAGCACAGCTGTGGCTCACGGGCTCACCCCAGGGTGCTGCAGGGTCCTGGTGGAAGCCTGGGAATTGTTGGATATCTGATCCCATCACTTGTTCCGTGGTGAAATCAACAGCCAGGGAGTTCCAAAGGGGTTTTCCAGCTCCATCCTGCTGTGGAGAGTCTGAACTGCTCGGCTGAACACAGTGAGCGGAATTGTCCTGGTGTTCCAGGAATTCTATCAGTGCTAAAATCCAACCCGCAGCACTGGGATAATTTGTTCCTGGATAAGTATGGGTTTGTTTTATTATTTAGAATTTTTACAGATAACTCACTAAAAAACTTACAGGATTTTTGAAGGATTTGGGATGCTTTGAGATGGTGAGAAATTGGAATCTGAAGAGCCCCGAGGCACTGGAGCTGAAGTCTGGGAGCTGAAAGCTTTTCATGGGATGAAAGGCCTTGAAGAGTTGGGGTCAGCTGTTTGTTGGGGTCAGCTGTTTATTTTGCTTCGGGTTTGGGAATTTTTTTCATCAGCTCACCCTGCTGTTTTTCCTTCTTCAATTGCTGCATTCTTTCAGTCTTGTGCAGAAGCATTGCAGGTGTTTTGTAGTTAAAGGGCTCAAATCCTTCAGTGTCTGCTCCTATTCCTTACACAGTTTGCTGTACCCATTCCTTTGTGCTGACAGGAGAGTCACACGTGACAAAACGAGCGGAACACACCTGAGGCTGGGAATCACAAGGCAAGAAGGATCTGTGAACCCCAAGGCCTGCAGGACCTCTCAAGATGTGTTTGGATGGGACCATTTAAAAGCTGACAGAGCCAGAGGATGGGGACCTGTCCTGTTGGCCATTCCTTGATGAGATCCCTGTGGTTTAAAGTCACAAAGGGCTTTCTGAGTGTATAAATGACTCATGGAGCTCACTGAACGTGGTTCCAGTGGGGTGAAATGCCATTTTAAGGGAAGGAGTGGAGAAGCAGAAGAAACCATTGCATATGTGGACAGTAGCACTCCCTCCTGCTTTGCTTGGGAGACAGCTGATCCCAAAGATTGAGAATCCAGGAGAAATGTGTTGTCTAAGGAATGCAGGACAAAGTTTTTCCAGTATCAGATAACTGGTGTTACTCAAAATGCCTGTGCCATCTCATTTCTGACAGGTAACTGAACCAAAAAAAAGACTTTCCTGTGTCAAACAAGTTCTAAGTCTGCTGCAAAGGGAGGCGGCACCACTTTGAAGTGCTGTGTGCACATTAAACAGCTTTTTTCCCCAACTAAATGGGCCGTGCTGAGTTCTGTGCTGCTCCAATTAAGCTTCTACCACTTTAATTAGCTCAGATCTCCTGTTTGGATCCTGGACATCCATCTCCTCAGATCCCACAGCCTGGATTAGCCAACTCTCTGTAATTTGGGATGTAAACTCTGAGGGTGGAGGCCCTGCTGAGCACACACCCCACTGCAGGGACCATTTGCAAATGGAAATTCATGGACAGTAACAAGTCCAGACACATCTGATTCTGAAGAGTGAGGATTTTAGCAGATGTTGCATTCCTTGTGTTTCAGTTTCTCCAACATTCTGTTCCATAGCTGTGCTCAGTGCTCCTGTGCCCCTGGTGCTCATCCACGATGTGTTTGTGATACTGAGACACCTCCCCTCATCCCCTGTCACCTCAGTGTCCCCTCCCCACATTTACACAGCAGAGCTTTCTCCCTGTCCTTGTCCTTCCCCAGGAGTCCCAGTGGCAGTGCCAGCTCCCGTGGCCTTGTTATCAGATTTCCCTCGGGTTTTTGGGTTTGCTCTCATGCCACTCCTCGTGCTTGGAATGACCCACAGACATTTACAGCCCCATTTCATTGTTTTCTGTCAGGTCCCTCCTCAGAGCACTCCTTTCCCATGAGGTATGCAAACCTCCTGACGATGCTTTATAAGCCGTAGCTTTTGATGAGTATTTTTTATTATTTCCTTGTTCTGCCCATATTTATTCATCTGCCCTCTTTTAGTCTTACAAGGTGCTTTCTTTGGTGCAAAGATCATCTTTTTGTTCTGCGTTTTTACTTTTCTTCCATGTTTTGTTGACTTTTAACTTTGTTTTTACCCTTTTGATTTGCCTGGCCATTGAGAAGTTTCTAGGCCTTATATTACTGCTCTAAGTTCCCTGATTTTGGAGAAATGTCTGCCAAAATAAGTAATTTTGTGAGTTTAATAAACCACCTGGCTCAGAAACCTGAGCCATGCATATTGTTTGGTTTTAGCAATTATAGTTGGGAACTGCAGCAACAATTCTATCGATCCAGACAAAGGCCAATCTCCTTTGAAATTCTGCTTGGCTGTTAAAGGGTAACTGTGCCTTAATCAATAGTTTTCAGTTACTTTATCTAAAGCACACACATTAATCACTGAACAATGTGAGTCTCTCAAGCTTCCCTTAAGAAGTTCTATTTCTTATAGGGCTTTCCCAGATCCCTGTGAAAATCCCTCGTATCATTTGGATGTAACACAAAACATACAGGCATTCTGCAAACAGCTTAATTAATAGATGATAAATTAATGTATCTCCTCGTGGGGCGGGGTCTCATGCTCAGAGCTGGGTGCATCAGCTATTCCCAGCACAAGGGAATAATTTTGGGCTGAATTCACATGGATTTTCCCTTGCTGAGGACTTACAATAAAGGTTTCATATACCTAAAATGTCTATAGGTGGGCACACAACAATTGTGTGCCCATCAGTTATTTACCCAGCTTGAATTACTCTGAAAAGGTAAAATAAGAAAAAATTACAGAAAAAGACTAGGAGGAGTTCATCTGGAGGGGCAGTGGGGGAAGATAAACTACAGCAATACAATGGAAAAGGGAAGCGAAAAGAAAAATGAGAAAATTCTCAGGCCAAAGTACTGAGCGTTGTAGACACACAAAGCAATAGAAAGCAAAAAAACTTTGCACTCCGGTTCGAAAGCTGAAGCTTCTCTTCTTTTAAAGTCAACATTTCACATGTGCAAACCCTCCTGGGGCTCACAGGGGGAACTTCCCGTGCTCTCTCTTAACCTTACAGCTGAAGGCAACGGTTTCATAGATAAAATAAAGTCAGGCCCCAAAGATAATGTAACCTTGGAGAAAAATATTCTGCAAAGAACTATCTCCTCATAGTAACTCTAAACAATATTAATCCTGAGTATGAATAGTTAAAATTATTTAACATCTTATTAAAGTCAAATGCTGTGGAAATTAGTTTCAAATAACTCTTCCCTTGAACCTACACAGGAAAACTTTCATATCTCTTAGCTGTCACCTACATTGAGCCTTCCCTTTTTGAAGCTTAAGGTTTTCCACTGACTCATTTGGATCATTGATTATTTAAAATACCCATTTATTGCCCACGCTAACGGGTAAATTTGTACAGGCTTTGCTCCCTCATGTGCTGCTGAAAAGCCCTTGTCAGGCACTAAGGAAAACCCGACGCAGACACCAGAAAATTGAGTTCTATTATTTAAAATTACGTGTGTAAAATGTGGTGTTTCCTCGCTGAGACATCTTGTGGTGTGTGAGGCTTCCTGCAGCTCGTCAAAACGAAACTATGGTGTTACAAATTCAAACGGAGAGACAAGAGGAGCTCGAGAACTCTCTGGGAGGCTTCAACCACAGCCTTGAAAAAAATCCTGTACCTCATTTTTTCAAACAGGAACTGCCTCATTACAGGACTCATTTTCAGACATTAAGTATTTTCAATTTGTTAAATATAAATAGAGATTTTAGTCCACATTTGTTTTTATCATGCATTAAGATGAAGTTTCACTTTGTGGCACTGAAAATTCCTAAGAGTGAGTGACGTCCAAACTGCCCAAACAAGCAGATTCCCAAACTGGAATTCCCATTGCTGCTACGTTTTTTTCCCTTTAAGTTGGTGATTTAGAAGAGCCCTGGATAGCAGTTCATAACTAAAGTGAGATTTGAATATAAAGAGGAGTAATGAGCATTAATAAAGAATTGATCTCTGACAGGGGCACAGATTCCTGGAGCTGCTGAAATGCTGCGTATTTCAGGAAAATTATGTTCCCATTATTCTCCCTCAAAAGAAAAGCTGAACAGAAATATTACCATTTATCAGACATCAGGAAATCAAGGAAAGCTCAGTCCTGAGCCTTGTGAGAATGGGCCTCGTTAGTGCTGCTGCTCAGAGCACTCATTTTCTCCATTACAGCGGAACAAAGAGAGATGCAAACTTCGAGTATTTTCATTTCTCTGCTCAATATCAAGCCCTGAGCCTTTCAAAATTCCTTATTCAGTCATGTATTCGAGTTTCCTTTCAAAATGAGCCCGAGACACAGCACTGACAATAGCAATCTGCATCTGGACATTTACATTTTTGTTGCATCTTGGGCTGGATGCTGTTTTATGGGCTAAACTCTGCTCCCTGCCAGTGTTAACAGCCAGAAACAAGAGTTTAAATTTGAGATGCTCCCAAAAATGTCTCTGGTTTCGTGATCCTAGCAGTGTTTCTGTGTACAACAGGAAACACATCACCTAGCACCTCACACCATTTAATTATCTGAGTGTGCTGTATAGTTTAATTTTTCAAATACAGCTCCAGTGATCAGCCTTCCCTTTGGAAACCTGAGGAATTAAGGATGTAAAAGCAACTTCCCTTCCTGCAGTCAAGTGGAACAGGATCCAGAATATCAGAGTTCCCAGACCTATAATAAGATAATTATAGCAGATAATAAGTTTTCCTTTCCTTTTAGAAATATTATTGAACTCACCCCAAACCAGCAGCTGAGACAGAAGCAATTTTTGTCACTGTCCCATCATCAGTGGTGCTACAAGGATTTGTTTTGGCCTGGAAAAACCATATCCCTGGATCTTGCAGGGCACACTGAAATGGCTCATTTCACTGACCATTTCTACACTTTTTATCTCAAATGAATTTTTTTCCCTTTCCTTTACTAGGAAATTGTGGTGTTGGAAAGGCAAAGCAGCTGGGACACCAGCAGGGAAGTGCAGCTCCACAATCTGCTGATTGAGGATTGATTCCTCTTCTTCTTGGGCTATTTGCAGCTGATGGATTTTTGGGATCTACTCCAGCTCTGATACCAAGGAACATTTTTGCCAATGGTCATGTCATGACCTATAAATTTGTCTGCAAAAGCTCTGATTTAGTGCATTAAAAACTGAACATTTACGGGCCGAATTGTAGCAGATGTACCCATGTAAATGAAAAGCAATCCCCAAATGGAATGTTGGATGAAATAGAAGGTGATTTAAAGCAGAGTGGCTGAGATCAGAGCAGGCTGTGCTCTTCCAGAGGCAGCTCTGGAGCTCTGATCATACATTTGAAGCTGCCTGCCTCCTGCTCAGTGTCATGTGGGAGCCCTGGGCTGATTTTGTGATCACAGGAGCAGATGTTGGGCTGATGTGAATCAGCAAAGGGCCACTGAAGCCAGAGGAACTCCCAGCAGTTTGCCCCCTCTGGGAGCTGTGCTGCAGCTTCTCCTGTGCAAGACACAGAATATTGGGAGTTATCTCAGAACTAATCACATGGCAGCTTCCCAAAAAAACGAGAATAAAAATATCTAGAGGTCTTTTAACCAGAAAAAAAGTGCTCATTAGGGGGTGTTTCACATTCGGAGAGGCCTTGTGGGAGGAGATGCCCGAGGCAGCTGCAATGTTCAGGCTGTAAGGGACACAGCAGAGCCCGGGGACAGTGGCAGTGAGGGAGAGATCCCAAACTAAATCCGTGACATCAGCAGGCCCTTGGCTGTGGTAACATCTGATAGGGGCCGGCAGCAGGAGCCAGAGCAGTTCCAGGAGTTTTAGTGTCCCACACAACGTGATTAAAGGGTTATAAATGGCAAGGCTTTGAATCCTGTCATACTGGGTACATTTGAAGCTGATTTTCTTTCTCAAGCCTGTGCGGTTCATCACTTTAAAAAAACTGATTTTTAAAAGTGATTTTTTTACCATCCCAACTGAAGAGTAGTTTTCTCGAAGTAGAAATACTTCTTTTTTTCTAAATAGAAAAAAACCCCAAAATACACTGAACAAACCCGAGGGGAAACATGCACAGGAACTCTACAGCTTTTAAATTAAAATGTTCCCTACACAAGGGAGCAGCCCCTGAGTGAGTGTGAGCACAGCCACAGGACAGCAGGGCTGTTCAAGTGTCCGTGGGCCAAATCTTTGATTCCTACTCTCAGCCAAAGCACTTCAGCCAACTCCCATCAAAAACCACCTTCAAACCTGTCTTCTGAAGAAGATTGTGTTTGCACACCAGCTGAAAGATTATCATAAAATATCCTGCCAGCAGTGGGCTGCTTTTTTGTTAATGCCAGCTATTCCATTTGTATAAACCCCGGGATTAATGGGCATTTTTCCCTGTGCAACAAAAATCTTTACAGCTTTACATAACATTTTGTTTCTTATACAAGAGAGATACAGCTATGAAAAGTCATTTGCAGGAGCTCCTTTCACCTAAGTGTACATTTAGTCAATACATAGTATATATTTTATATATGTTTTTACTCCTATTTTAGAAAAAACATTCAGATCTATTCACATTATTACTCAAAAGAGGTGTTTAAGATAAGCTGAGAATTAGACATTTTCTAATTGCATAATGAGGTGCAAAATTCACAAATTATGAATTGTAAACAAAATGTAAACTCTTTGTAAAACAAATCTATCTGTTGCTTGAAGGATAGGAAGGTGAGCAGAGCCTAATTCCCACCTTTACATTTGCATTATTATTTTCCAAGCTAAAAAAATATGCAAAAAATATCAAAGGAGCAGAGCTTTGTTCTGTAGCATCACATGGAGTTTGAACAGTATCATACCAAGAGGATTTGTGTTATATGCATAATTTATTATGTTGTAGGCACCTACATTTAGTAAAAAAAAAACTCATTCAGAATCAAAATATCCTGTTGTTTGGGTTTTTTTAAAGGCAGCCCAATGACACTGGATCAAGGATTCAGAGGGGAGCTGGTCTAGCATTCAAAATCAGTCTTCTGAGTGTTTTTGCACTGTGGACCTGAGCTAAAACCAAACAAAAATAACGTGGTAATTGTTCCTCTGAGAGCCAAGCAGCTTAATTAGATTACAGTTACACAGAATGCACTTGATTCATCTCTGATTATGCCTTCAATGAAGCCACATTATAAATTATCCTTTGGATGGTGTCACATCAGAAGACCACCGAAGGATTGTCTTCCTCAGAACACACATCATTTAGCAAGAGCAAAGCATGTTTTGTATATTATATGGAGTTACACAGAAAGGAAATGGGCTGTTAGACCCAGGGGTGCAGCAGTGTGATTTTCAGACAGGTCTGGATTTGAAGGAAGATTCTCCAGGGTGATTCTCAGTTATTTTCAAATGGTTACTCACAAAAGAACACAGTTGTTGCTCAGCCCCTTGACTCGGTCAGCCTTTTTTTCCAAGAGCACAGAGGGAAGGTCAGCAGAGGGATGATTTTCCTGCAAGGTCACTGTCACTGCTTGGGGCACTGAGTCAGCCCAGGATGTGCTGGCTTTCCAATTCCATCCTTTCCAGGCCACACCAAGTGGATGGAGGTGGGATGAGCATGTCTGGGATAACAAAGATGTGGAAAAGGTGGTGATGAAAAGGGTGGTGATGGAAGAACAGGGTTTTTCTTTCATGAAATTCCAGGCTGGGTCTTACACACCGTGTATTTTTCCCTGTCATATTCTGACTAGTTCTGGCCTGAAGACCAGGCAGGAATGGAACACGTAGTATCAGAGCCCAGTTTCATTATTCATCATAGAATTTCTGCCTAAAATCTAATCTAAACTTACGCCCTTTCAGTTTAAAGCCATTCCCTGTGTCCTGTCCCTCCATCCATTGTCCCAAGTCCCTCTCCAGCTCTCCTGGAACCCCTTTAGGCACTGGAATGGACTCTGTGGTCTCCTTGGAGCCTTCTCTTTTCTAGGCTGAACAATCCTAACTCAGCCTGTAAATGAAACAGAGCACTAACTAAAGAGAGTATCTTTTAATTTTGTCTCTATGTGGTCTTTTTACTTTTAAAAATGCAAACAGCTGTATCAAGAAAATGTCATTTTTGTCCATCCAGGCTGGGATGTGAAAGGGCTGCCATCCCCACACCGAGTTTGGACAAAATGTTTTACATCCTCTTAGACAAGCAGCCATGCCTATATAGAATACCAGCAGCATTAATTAGCCCTGACTAATTTACCCTCCTCATATTGCTGTGATGTCACTGCTACAGTTATGCAACAGATGGGGCTGTGGTGACTCAGCTCCTGGCACTTTTGGGGTTTTTTTTGGGAACTCTCTAGAGCCGAGCCTCATCCTCTGCAAAGTGTCCCGAGATGAAACACACGGTTCCTCCTACTCTGAAAAATCACTGTCTTTGCGTTTTCCCAAGGAGCGAAACCCAAGTTCTTTCCTGATACTCCTCAGTCTCTGAGGGATTTGGTGACTTTGTTTTCACACTTGGGAAGCTGCGTCTCCTGTCATAGCTTTGAATTTTCTCAACAAGTATCATGGAAAATTATAACAAGAGCTCTATCAGGATGCAAGACTTAACAGAGTTAATTTCCAATCATTAAAAATGAGTAGGGATTACATGCAGGATCAGGGCAGTGTATATATATATATATTAAAAAAATAATATATATATGTATGTATATATAAAAATATATAAATATTTATATGTATATATATGCATTCCAGAGAGTGCTTCTAGTTAAGCACAGAGGTGTTCTTTTCTGGGTAAAATTTCAGAAGTAGGAACAAGTTTACCATCCACTCTGCTCTGCAAGTGTATCTCTCTATTGCTTTCAATACTCTTTATCTTATTTCAATAAAAATTAAAAAGTTTCTACAGCAGTTTGTTTCTTGGGGTTTTTTTTCTAGAACTCTGGAAGGCTGGGAGGAACAGGGATTATTCTGAGTAAATGCAAAGTGTAGTGAGAGGAAAGATTAAAGTGTTAATTTTCGGCTCCATGATGGGAATTAACGCAAAGCGTAGTGAGGGGAAGGATTAAACTTAATTTTTGACTCCATGATGGGGGCAAATGCAAACTTTAGTGAGAGGAGGGATTAAACTGTTAACTTGCAGCTCCATGAGGGGAGTGAATACAAAGCGCAACGAGGAGAAGGATTAAACTGTTAACTTTGGGTTCTATGAGGGGACTGAATGCAAAGCGTAGTGGGCAGAGTGATTAAACCGTGAACTTTCGGTTCTATGAGGGGACTGAATGCAAAGCGTAGTGGGCAGAGTGATTAAACCGTGAACTTTCGGTTCTATGAGGGGACTGAATGCAAAGCGTAGTGGGCAGAGTGATTAAACTGCGAACTTTCGGCTCCATGACGGGAGTGAATGAACGCCAACTGCAGCAAGCGGAAGGATTAAACCGATAACTGTCGGCTCCATAAGGGGAGCGAAGAGAAAGTGTAGCGGGGGGGGGAAAGGATTAAAACGTTAACTTTCACCTCCAAAGCCGCGTACGGAACGGATTAAACCCTTCCCTCCCGGCCGGGCCAGCGGCAGCGCAGGCGCGGGGAGTGCCCGTCCCGCCGCTCCTCCCCTCAGCCCCCGCCACCCAAAATGGCGGCGGCTCTGAGGCGGCCCCTCCTTCCCTCTCCCTTCCCGCGCTGCGTCACCGCTCCCTCCCTCTCCTTCCCCGCTGCCATTGGCCGCCGGGCGCGCGCGGCGCAGCCAATGGGCGGCGGCGCCCAGAGCGAGGCTGCCCCTGTTTCCCCCTCCCTCCCTCGCTCGCCCCGTCCCTTCCCCCGCTCGGCGGCACCGGCGCGTTCGGGCCGCCGGGACCGGCCCCGGCCCGCTCCGAACCGCCCCGGGACCCGCT
>VZRV01009664.1:40357-63268 GCA_013398115.1 Falcunculus frontatus
CGCTCCCCCCCCCGAGCGGCTGCGCCCGCCGGAGCTCGGCCCGGCCCTGCCCCAGCGGCCGCGGTTCGGGGAGGGTTCGCCTGAATTCCTGCAGGAACAATCTCTCCGAGCAGCCCCTAAAAGCCTGAGTCAGGATTAGGGCCCAGCTGGGTGTTCTGCTGCGTGTCTCCGGGATACCTAATTAAATAAATAATGCACTAACCTTTATCGTCAAGATTATTTTAAAAATATCTCTTTTCTTTTTTCTTTTTTAGTATTTCTGTTTTCTGCTCAGGTAGTTGAGAAGCAGCTCTGGCTTGTAGCACAGAGCCCCTGAACTTTTTGGTGGTTCAATTATTTGAGCTGTGAAAGTGTTTCCTAAACATAGCAAGATACATAGTTAACTAGGGTTTTCCTTAGGAAATAGTCAAATTTTGAAATAAGGTATCAATCTTCATCTTTAAACGCTCGGCCAGGAGTGCAGGTTGGAGCTTAAAATTGTCTGTACAGGGTTCTGGACAAGAATTTTTGGCATTATCGTGGCTGTTGTTTACTGCCTTCAAAGTGTTCCTTCTGTTTTCCATGATATTCCAGTCTTTTATATAAAGACAGTACGACGTTTCAAAAGTAAAAATTCATTATGTCCCTGGCATTAATTAAAACATCAGCCAACTTTCCCAGAAGTCTGTAACACCTCAATTTTTAAGCTGTCCAATTAGATGGATAAA
Organism: Falcunculus frontatus; assembly: GCA_013398115.1. Taxonomy (NCBI): domain Eukaryota; kingdom Metazoa; phylum Chordata; class Aves; order Passeriformes; genus Falcunculus; species Falcunculus frontatus. The sequence continues at coordinate 41,065 of VZRV01009664.1, forward strand.
ACAGTTTATTATTCAGTTATGTCCAAAGTTTTGGCAAAAATATTGGGAGTGGGAATAATTAATTGCTCTGTTTGCTAGCAGGGCGGTGAGGTTGGTTGGTAACCACTTGCCTTAGCTGTTAATTTGTTTTTATATAAATTGTGTTACCACTGAATAGATGAGTGTAGGGAGGCATCTTCGGGACTGCACACAGAATGTGCAATTATAGTGAAAAATGGGATTAATAGGAAGATACAGGCTGGAATTCAGCTGCTTTGGTGCAGAGTTTTAAGGGGAAAGGGCTGAAGTAGGGAAGGTTCAAGATGGACACATGCAGGTAACACCACGTGGGAGTGTGTCAGGAGGCAAGGAAGCTCTTCAGTCATTTTTTTTTTTATTTGCTGCTGCACTTAAGCGCCTTTTTCCACAGTCCAAACCCACTGCTGGGCCGTGTTAAATTTTAGAGAGTGACATTTATCCAGCAAATCCTGGAGCACACGCCTGCTCCCTAAAATAACCACGGTGCAGGGCTATTTTTCATACAATAGCTCAGGCTTCTGGCTGTCCTTCCTGCTCATTAACTGCTTACACATCACAATGCTCATTAGCGTGAGGGAATTGGTGGTACCCACTCACAGCCAAGGTCTTGGGGTAGGAGAGCTCCAAAATCCAACTTCCGGGGCTGTTTGGGCAGAAAGTTGTGTATTTACTTCACAGAGGAAGCCAACATTTGATCTTTATCTCCTTCTCTCCTGCACTCCTCCCCCTTTTTATCTCCGCTGAAATTCTGTTTGGCCCTGGCTTGTTTTTACAAAACCATCATTTTTTTTTTTAAATTTTCCATGGCAGTTCACTTCTAGAGAAATAAGAAATCACCCTCATTTTGGTGAATCCCAAATGAAGAGATTTCTCGAGGTTATGAAAGGTTGCCATGTTGTGAATTGCAAACTTCCTAAAAATGTTATCTCTTCATTCCATGTGCTCAGATCAGTCCATTGACAGTTTCAGTGCCAGCAGTTCCTGTCACATTGTCCTTGCCTTCCAGGTTTTACATATTCACAGGAAGTTCTTGTATTTCTGACAAAAATCAGGGAATTTCCTACATTTTATCCCTTAAAGCATCGAGCATTTATTTACCTTTTAGGATACTTAACAAGTTAAAGTTGGACTTTCTTCTCTTTTTTTTTTTTTTTTCCCGGCCAGAATTTTTTTTTTTTGAAGCATATTGGGGAAAAAAAAAAAAAAAAAAAAAGGAGACAAAAGAAAGCAAACCCTAACACAAGCACCTGTTTTACATAAGATGTTTAGCAAAATTCTTTCATATGCTGAAGTCTTGGGTAAACATTGCCTGCACGGGCACGTTGTAAATAATTGCTGCCATGTGTTTGGAGATGACAGATTGGTGATGACACTGGGAATAGAGGGATTCACTGGGACCAGAAATCTCCAATACCTCCTTGTCCTTTCCCTTATTTATGCTCCTGCTCAAAGGAATACACGGTGTAATAAAGTTTTTAATACTGGGAGAGTTGCTGCTGGGAGAGCAGTAATTTGGAGCTGATACTGAGGCAGCATCTCTGGGGGGGTTTTAAGATTTGTGGTCAGTACTTGCAACATTCTTTTAGGGTCTTCAAGATTTTAGAGCTGTGGGAGAAAAATAGAATTGGTTCAGCACAAAGAGGAGCCTTAAAAACTGCAGGAGTGGCCACAGTTTTTCTCTTTAACCTCCAACCTGACTCAAAGAAGGGCTTATCTGGACTCTAATATTAAATTATGCAAATACTTATCCATTAGGGAGCTGGGTAAGGTGACTTTTTTCATCTTGTGTCTTCAGTGAGGAGCAGGTTTTACTTGGGCTTTTTCTTTTTTTTCCCTTGGATAAGAAAGGATGAGCTGTTTTTTACTGTTTATTGTGGGTATGGCTGTGCTGACACCCAATTTTCTTTCCAACCTTTATTTTTAGTGGTAATACCACAGAGCTTGGAATTAAATACCAGATCTATACTATACAAAGGCCAGTTAAGTGCAAACTCTTCTGTGTGTCTGTGCTAGAGTTTTATGAATAATTTGGGTTTAAACAATGCCTTTTTAGCTCTGCATTTAGGAGTCTTGATTTGGGAAGCTTTGCAGAGTTTGGGGATGTTTTATTTGCTTCATTTTGTTTTACCTGGTGATTCAACGTTTCATTTTCTCTTGGTGATTGTTGCCTGCTGCAGCATTCCAATCTGACTGACATTTAGGGGTTTTTTTTTTTGAAATGAAATAAAAAATATCTCCTGCATTTTATTTCTCTGGAAATCCTGGGAGAATGTGCTGAGTTCCTGCTGGCCTCTTCTCCCCTGACTCACCTGTGTTGCTGGGCAGGAGATTAAGGATTGCTTTAACAGTGCCAGCACAGGAGAGGTGTTAAATAGAGATTTCTGCTCTGTAATTGAGAGATGCATGAAGGGAAATGATGATAATTCTGTGATGCAGAGCACTTCAAAACTAATTTTGGAGCAGCCATTGCATCAAGATGCTTTAAGATCAGCAGTGTCAGGATTTTAAGAGTTGCCACATCATTTACTGGACTTTAAAAATACCAATATATTTGAGAGCACCAAGGAAGCTCCAGGGGAGTGAAGGAAAGGTGGTGGTGTGAGATATATTGAATATTGCAGGTACTTTGAAGCTTTTCAACCTCTTCTGTATCCCACACAAAATAGTCTGCTTGGGATTAAATATGGAAGAACTGAAGGAGAGCAGGAATTTCACTCACTGAGATAAAAATAGGTTCCTTTAAGCTGACTTGGAGTTCTGTGGTGAAGCTCATCCATCTTGTCACTTTCAAATGATGCTGAGATATTTGTATAAGGCATTTTCTTTGCCATGCACAGCTTCTTCAGGAAAAATGGGGCTGGTAGCACATGTAATGTCATATTGATTTTTATTTTTTTATCTGGAACTCTGACTCTCATTTTCATTCTGAAGGGGGGAAGAGTTGCTGAGACGTGATTTCAGGGGGTGTCTTGGGTTGGCTTTATGATCCCAAAGCATTTTCATCAGTGATCTTGAGAGTAGATTTCATTGCTCCAGTTTGTAACAGATAGTATTTGTATAGGAGGAGAATAGTGGATGGAGGAGGGCCTGAATCACTGGATATAACTGGGGAAAAATAGTCTGTTTTCACATGTCTCTTCCCTGGGTGGTGTTTTTTGTTTTTATTTTGAACCCCAGACCACACTGGTGCTGGTAGCAACTTCCTGGGAAGGAAGGATGTCACAACCAACTCTTAATTTACAGTAACTGTTGACTTTGCAGTTCCCCAACAGAAACAATGTGCCTTTGGAAACCGTTCCTTGGGATAAGAGGAGTAGCCAAAGTTCTACAGTTATTCGTGTGCTGTCAGACCTTCCTGTTGTAGGTGTATAAACAGTGTGGAATAATTTATAACAGCAAATAAACCCCCACCCCACACAGGAGTGCACACGGGCTGTGTGGTGGGAGCTGAGTTCCTGATCCATTCAGGGAAGGAAGAGGGGTCAGGATCCCTTTCCAGGTGTATTCAGGAAGGGCTGGTGGATCCCAGCTGTTGCTGCTGTGGAGTTGGGAATGTTCCTGGTGTTGTTGTGAAAACCCCCGTTATGTCTCAGGATCCCGCAGGCAGCGCTAACACAAGATTTTAATGATAAGCTGAAGGGCTCAGTCATGACTAACGGTCAGAAATAGCCCTTATGATAAATCTGAAGCTAAATATAATTGAAAAAAGGAGGATGGAGGGGTGGCCATCACAGGCTGACAGAAATAGATCGGATCATTTGATTTTTGATGTAGCAAATGACAAACAGGATCCAGTGACTGAAAGAGCCGCATGAATTCCTGACGAAGTGGTGCATGCTTTTCAGTTGGAGCCCTTCCCAGGACCATTCTGAACTCTGCTTTAAAACCCTTTCTGGTGAGAGTGGTTTCCTGTTCACAGTTGTGTTGGTGCAAGCTGGGAGCTGATTCAGAGAACTCCGATCTCCCCCGGAACAGAAGGAACAATTCCCCACGTGCCAAGACACCACCATCCCTCATTTCTGCCCTTTGAGCTGTTTTCCAAAAGGCAGCACAAGTTGATCTTGACTCTGCTTGGCACTTTAGTTTCTCCAAACTATTCCATCTCTAGCTGGGGTGGTGATGCTGGGAAACTCCGTGGCAGAGCTGACTTCAGTTCTCATTTGTTGTGCTTTTCCTCTTCCTCAGAGGATGAGCAGTGCCAGGTTGACCTGTAACTATTCCATCAACAGACTCTGTTTACACAGAGAATGATTTGGAGCCCAGTTTTGGCAAATTGTGCTTAAGAGTGACTTCACTGGTGGTTTGTCTTTCATGTGGAGGCTTTTGTGATTCCAAGGTGTGCAGGTGGAAATTCAACCAAGGGCCTGTCAGCTCGTGGCAGGAGGAAGAACGTTCTTTGTGTTCCAGCAGAGGCTCTTTTAAAGTCTGATCAACTGCAGATATGATTTTTCAAGTAAAGAATCTTCTAAATGACACATCTGAGGCTTTTTTTGTTGTAATATTTGTTTTGATCCCACTCAATTCTCCCTGTGTCAGCATCAGCTTTGCTGTGACCAGCAGTGTCATCCTTGGGGTCTGGGAAGAGCCATCCCTCTCCCAGGGCAGCTTTTTGGTGGGAATGCTGATTTTGTTGGACTGTGGTTTGGGAAGGTGTTAGAAGTCCTGTGAGATCATCAGGGCCATGGTACAGTTCTGCAATCTGATTGTCAGAGGGATTCCTCACATTATTTTCATCTTGGATATGGCAGATTAGTAGAGTTTGGAGAAACTACACTGAGCCTTTGAGAGCAGGAGCCTGGAGTGGGTAAATCAGGTGTAAAGCTGCAGCATCTTTCCAAAGTCTGTAAGTGCTGGGTGGTATCCAGCAGTGGATCAGCTTCTCCTGGAGCTCAGAGAAATGTCCATGGAGTGTTTCCTGCCCTCAGCTCTGCTCTTCAGGGCTGCATCCACTGTCCTGGGGGGTCTGGGCATTCCTGGGGAATCCCAGGCTGTGTGATGCTGCCTTGCACTTGCAGTGCCCTTTGAGGGATTTTAGTGCTGGGATGCTTTGAACTCTTTTCTTCTTGCACTTCCCAGGTTGCTGCAGCTGCTCCTGGGCTCTTTGCCTTTTCCAGAGCAGGAAGTTGTCGTTGAGGAGAGGTTGGATTTTCCCTTCACCTGCCTTTCTCAGACCATGAAAAGTTCTGCCTCCAAAGCAGCAGGGAACCATCCCTTCTGTTCCACTTTTTCCCCATTCTTACATTTTTCTTGTAGCTCCTTCCTTTGAGGAGCTAAAGTGTCATGCTCAGCTGAAATTTGATCTGATGAACTGCGTGTTCTTTTTGATAAAAATAATTATGCTTTGAAAGTGAAGCTTTTAATGGTTATCTTCAGATCTCCTTGCTGTTCAGGTCTGGCTGCTGTTCCTTTTCCTTCTGTCCTTGTGCTCAGGGATTTGCAGCTTTCCCTGGGCTTGTGAAAGTTTAGTCTCAATAAAAATGGAATTGTTTGGAATTTTGCTCTTTTCATTCACTGTGAAGTTCAAAGTGTAGAATAAAATCGCTCCAGACTGATTTAATTTCTCTGTTTTCATTGCACTGGCACAAGCAGCAATAAACCAATTTATTTATATTCACAATTTATTTTTTTCCTGAATACTGTCAATGGCAGCTGTAGAGAAAATTACCAAAAAAAGTTTACTCCTAGAATGTCAAAGGTTTTATGTGGTTTTCATTTATAAATAATAGTTCTGTAACTCAGCTTGGCTTACAGGGTCTCCTAATTTGAGCTTTTTTATCAAGTTATTTCACTGTAGATTGCCATGGTCTTTTTAATGCTTTTGGTGCTGTTTTATGCACAACTTCATTCAGTTTTGCCCTTAAATTAGACATGTTTTTATTCCTAATTACTTTTTTCCTCAACATGAAGACCAGGAGAGTGTTTTACTATGAAATAACAGGAATATTGTAGTTATTTCCATTTCCTGTAGGATTTCTACTTTTATAATGAAAACTAAACCCTGTGTGTAAAAGTTTTGTTTAAAGTGCATGAACTGAAATAGTCATACAAGAACTTTTTAAATTGGTCTGAGTTCAGATTATGATGTGTTTTGATCTTGATTCTTTCCAGACTATGAGAAGACAAAGAAATGAAGTTGTTGTGGAGTTGAGAAAGGTGAGATGACACAGCATTATTATTGTTTTATTTTATGTTATTATTCTTACCAAATGGGATTTGACTTTAGTGTTACTCCAGTAAAATGTAAGAGGTTTTGTAATAGACTCAAAAGTTTGGAAGTTATGGGAGTTCCATAACTTTTGTCCTGAAATCCAGGGGTTTATTTGGAATCTAATAAAGGGAATCATTTTTGCACTTCCAGTTAGGTTTTAAAAGTTGTATGAAAAGCTTGATTTTGCCTTTGAAAATCAGCTGCTTCTGCTGAAAGTTATTTCCTTACAAGTGAAAGTGGAAGAGTGTGAAGGTAACACTGAAATTGTTGGAAAAAAGGAATCACAACTGGAATTAGTTTCCTTCTGGGCTGAAGAGAAAACCTCTGGGAATTGCTGTGTGCTGTTAAAAATGATGACAAATAAATTGTAATGTCAGTGGGTGTGTGCACATGAAACTTCCAGCACAAGTTGGATACAGGATTTTTTAGGAAGAAGTAATTCCCAAAATGTGCTTCTCTGTGCATCCCTTTCCAACTTTTTGTTGGAAATATTAACAATATCAATGACAGTAACTTTATGATGCTTATTTAAAACAGAAGCTTCTCTTTCCTACTTAACACCCCTACATCCTCTAAATCCAAATTATAAAGGTGTTCCATCATTTTTCTCTTTCAGAACAAAAGAGATGAGCATCTCCTAAAGAGAAGGAATGTTCCCCATGAAGATATCTGTGAAGATTCTGATATAGATGGGGACTTTAGAGTGGTAAGAATTAACTCTCAATAATTTCTTCTTTTGGCATGCTCTAAAGACATTTGGAATTTCTAACTGCTTTTTGTCTCTGTTTTCTAGCAAAACACTTCTTTGGAGGCAATAGTACAGGTAAAAACTAATTAAATTGTTTGAATATTCTTCATGTCATGATGACAGATGTATGAAAAATCTATTTTTTCCTATTTTAGAATGCTTCAAGTGACAACCAGGGTATTCAGTTAAGTGCTGTGCAGGCAGCAAGGTAAGAACACACTTTGCTCAAGTATTCTGATTTTATTCTTAATTTATCATGCTCTTAGGGTCAGAAAATGTGTTCTAGCTGAACTGAAATTGTGTGTAATGAAGTGATTTTTAAAAAGAAAATAGAACTTTAAAGAAATCAAAATACACAGATCTTTTAAGTGGTGTGGATTTTCTGTAGATGTCAATACCTGGATTTATCTTGGTGCAAACTTGATGCTTCTCACAGAGTAAAATATACACTTTAAAGGACCATAAAATCTTTGGCTTTAAGTGCAGAAGGATGAGTATCTCCTTTGCTGGGTAGAGGAGGAAGAAGCTGTCTGAGGGTGGAACTGAATAACTGATCTTTATTTTCCTGACTGGTGATAAACTTCCAAAGTAGAGAAAACATGGAATGAAATGGCCAATGGGTGTAATGGCTTTGCTTTTCCAGTAGCTCAGTAATTTCACTTTGGGGGATTGATTATTTTCATTTCAAGAGGAGCAAAAAAAATCCTGCTGGGTCTTTGGGAGGAGGAGAGAAGCACTTGGGAAGGAATTCCCAGCCCAGCAGGAGCAGTTTGGTTGTCAGAGCTCCACTGGAGATTCCCAAATTCCACCACAGCAAGCCTTTACTGACCTGCTCCAGTGTCAGCACTGATCCCTTTTTGAGGGGGAAGTTGAATTAAACAACCCCCTGCTCCTTTCCAGGCAGGATTTGTCTGTAATCTGTTTTTTTTTTTCTCCTTTTCTGCACAGGAAGCTGCTGTCCAGTGACCGCAACCCACCCATCGATGACCTAATAAAATCAGGAATATTACCTATTTTAGTGCACTGTCTTGAAAGAGATGACAAGTGAGTATTGCCAAAACTCAAAATACTGCACCAATTCTTGCTATTCAGCTGATGTGCCACTGATTTGAATCATAATAATTGTGGTTTTTCTTTCTCTGCAGTCCTTCCTTACAGTTTGAAGCTGCGTGGGCTTTGACAAACATTGCCTCTGGAACCTCGGAACAAACCCAGGCTGTAGTTCAATCCAGTGAGTCCTGCAGGGTTGATTTGGTTCCATCCATGTGTGGGATTTGGTTGGAATCAGGTTGGAATCAGTTTGTCAATCAAGGCACTGAGGGAACTGCTCTGGCATCACACCCTGCTTTTGGCTTCATTTTCTCAGGGTTGAAACTCACTTGGGTTTCCTAATGGTGAGCAACATCTTCTGGAAACTCACAACATCTTAGCAGAGTTGATATCTGCTGGTTTCCAGTTTTCAAACTTAAAACCCCACCAAAACTCACCAAAAAACTTGAAATTAAAGCAAACAACCCCTCTGAAAAGCTCCCTGTTGCAAAGAGGGGAGAAAATTCACGGACCAGAGGGTGCCTGACATTGAATTCCTCCAAAATCAAGTTGAATTAAAAAACCTGTCCCTCTTTGAGGCATCTGAAACATGGGAAGGAATTGTTGTTGGACTTGGAATCTGAGTTGCCAGGCAAAGCAAACTTTTTTTCTGTACTCCAGGCATGTCCTAAGCTGAAGCACAGCTTCTGTTCTAAACCAGAACTAAGTGGGCAGGATTTTTAGTTGAGTGAACAAACCAGAGCTTCTTGAAGAATCAAAGATACTGTGAAATGAGTTTTTTTCTAAAATTTAAGGAAAAAAATACACAAAACTTATGTTGGCTTTGAGATCAGTTGCTTAACTCAGTGTTAAGAGCCTGTGAACTTTGATATAATTTGTTTTTCACTTTTATAGGATGTACCTTTGGTAATACTTTTAACTTTCCTTTTTCCCCATAATCTTCTTTTTTCAGTTGCATCCCGAGTTTTCTTTGAGAAATGTAATCAATAGATTATCTATCCCACCCCTGATCTAGAACACTTTATATTTAAACCTAATTTATCAATGGGTTGAGCAGTTCTTTCAGTGATTTCTGTAGGTCTGTATTGCACTATGTTAGTCCATTTAATAGCTGTGACATATGAAATTATGATTTATTTCAGTGAAAAACGTGGTCTGTTGTAATTTTTCCATAAGAATTTATTAATCTGCCTGCTGGAGATATTTTTTCTCCTTGCATACAGACATTGTAAATACCCTTATTTANCCTTGCTGGAGATATTTTTTTCTCCATAGAGAAAATGAGAGACATAGAGACATTGTAAATACCCTTATTTAGCAGGAAATAAGAATCCTACTGGTTTGTTGTTTCTCTACTAAAACACAGATTAGATCAAGAAGTAATCTAACTAAAAATACCAGTTTCTCTTGAAATATGTGAACTAAATGGCTTCTTTATAGACTAAGCTATTATGTAAGCAAGCACCTTAGTGCAGGGGGAGAATAAAACAGGATCAATTATCTAAATGTGGAGCCCTTTCCTGCCCTCTGCCTACATTCCCACTCCTTAATGGAGCTCTGTTCCTGCCTATTCTCAAGTTGCTTCATTTGAATGGGTGAGTTTGGTCTTTGTTGCTACTTTGCACTTGGGTCTGGTGCATAACTTAGCAGAGAATTTCTGAACTCAGTAAATGGAACTAAATTTGGATCCTGACAAGCTTCAGTAAACTTGAGACTTGCAAATAAATTAAATGTCAGGGGTTTAATATTCTCAAGTGCAGGCTCTGTAAGAATATGCAGCAAAGGAAGAATTATTGCAGTGTTTTGTTTCAGTATCACCTGGGAAATTAGTGAAGCTTTGACCAGGTATTAACAGGAGAAAAATACCTCGTGTAAGAGCTGATTTTGTGCATTATTTGCTCTTTGAGATGCATTTTTTAACCCTTTCCCTGGGTTATTTTTGTACCTTTCAGATGCTGTGCCGCTTTTCCTGAGACTGCTGCATTCACCTCATCAAAATGTTTGTGAGCAAGCTGTGTGGGCTTTAGGAAATATCATAGGTGGGTGCTGTTCCTGCCACCACAAACTTCCTGGGATGTTTTGTTATTGTTTAGAAACTTTGTCAAGGAATCTCCAGGAATGTATTGGCTTCTCCACTGTGCTTGGTGGTTTGGTGTTGTCTGCCACCCCTTTCCCTTGCCCACCACCATAAATCCATAAACAATAAGATGTTTTCTGTTAAAATACACTGATTATGTCTCCCACAGGTGATGGACCCCAGTGTAGAGATTATGTTATTAGTCTTGGAGTAGTGAAGCCACTGCTGTCCTTCATCAGCCCCTCCATCCCCATCACCTTCCTAAGGAATGTCACCTGGGTCATGGTCAACTTGTGCCGCCACAAAGACCCCCCTCCACCGATGGAAACCATCCAGGAGGTGATGGAATTGCTCTGGAGTGGGATGGAACTCCAGCTCAGTGTTTGTCTGCCTTGAAAATAACCCTCAGGTGTTTCTTTTCCTCCCCTTCAGATCCTGCCAGCGCTCTGTGTTTTAATTCACCACACGGATGTAAATGTGAGTGACCCCCCCTTAAAGCCACTTCTATGTTCTGCTGTAGTTTTTTAGCTGAAATATAAAATAAAGTAAGAATCTGTGATGTTCCTTTTGATTCGGACAAACTTTTGATATTTATTATCTGCTTATTTTAAAATACTGATGTTATTTTTAAATAGTGATGGTTTTTCCTTGGTATTTCTGTTTTTGCAAGTGTTTATTTGCATGCGCTTTCCCTGCACTTAAAACTGAAACTTCATTTTATTTTTATTTCTGTGAGCATTCATTCACAGAAAAATACAGGATTTTTTTTGCCTAGCACTTAAATTTGCAATGAAAATCGGTGTCTGCTGCACATGTCAAATGCCAGGGTTAGGTGTAATTTCTGAGGTGTGTTAAATATGAAATTGCTATTTAATAGTGAAGTAAACTAGCAAAACTTTATTGAAATTATGCAGTAAGTCAACTTTTTGCCTGCACATAAATCAGAATTTAAGATTAATTCATTGCTTCCTAAAGAAGTTGTAGCTGAGTTAATGGCACCAGTGCTCTGCAAAAAATATGTCTACATTAACTGTACTATTCATATAGTAATTACGTGGTTTAATTTCTTGTCTCTAAGTGGGTGAAATTAAGTTTATTTGAATTTTTGCAATGGCTATATTGGGGAGCCAGTCAAGAGCTGTCAACTGAAACAACACTCAATATTTCTGCAAGCTGCCAGTTGAAATGCTCACATTTACTGCTGTTCAAACTGGCTTTTCTGGGCGTGAATGCACACACCTATTAATTTAAATTAATTCTAAATTGATGCATAAATGTACATTATTTTGCTGCTCTTTCAGTGCTGTTGACAGAGCTGTTGTTTTTTCCTGTCAGATATTGGTAGATACAGTCTGGGCACTCTCCTATCTAACGGATGCTGGCAACGAGCAGATCCAGATGGTGATAGACTCTGGAATTGTCCCTCATTTGGTTCCTCTCCTCAGCCACCAGGAAGTTAAAGTCCAGGTAAATTTTTTATCACATGGAGGAAATGACCCCCAAAATGTGCTACCACAGAAAATGCTGTTTTCTTTTTATATCTCACGTTGAAAATTTTAAAAATATTTTTTCCTGTGTGCTGCAGCATTTGCATAAAACCTTTTATGTGCTCAGCTAGGGAAATATTTGCTGAAAAAATGTTGTTTTGAAAGGAAATGTTTTGTTTTCAGACGGCTGCACTGAGAGCTGTGGGGAACATCGTAACTGGCACCGATGAGCAGACACAGGTAGTTCTCAACTGTGAAGCTCTCTCACATTTCCCAGCACTTCTGACACATCCCAAAGAAAAAATTAATAAGGTGAGCAACACCAGGGATTTTACTTGATTGATAACTTTTATATTTGGCTTGGCTGGGATTTGATGTTGTGTAGTGTCATAAAGATGTGAATAATTGACTCCTTCCACCAGTTTGTGGCAAATTTCAGCAAATACTGGGTTTTTTTCTGGAAATTAATATCCATAGGAAAGTCTCTTAAGAGCTGCAGACTCGTGCTTGACAAGAATGTCAATGTTTGTAGGAAATCAAAGCTTTCTCTTACAAATCTGGCTGTTGACTTAAAAGTGGGAGTTCTCAATACGTGAAATGTCACCTTAATTAAACTGACTCTCTTGGAAGTGATGAAACAGAGATAATTGGCTGTGTGTGTGGATGGAGTGTGTGTGAGAAAGGGAATTATCCCAAAGAGGGGTTGGGGGTGTGTGTGGCTGTGAGGGGGGCTCTCGTGGGGGCACTGATGGCAGTGCTGAGGCCGGAGTGCATCTGAGGCGTGTTGGGCACCTCTGGGGCCCCTCTGCAACACTGCCAGTGATTAAAGCCCCAAAACAGCCCACCAGGAGAGCCCAGGGCAGCCCAAATCTCTACCAGGGTCTGCTGTGATCCTGTGATCTGATCTCAGAGAGTCAGTGAGTGAAGCAAAAACATTGCTGAGTCTCACGTTGAGAGAAATACTCAGCTAAAAAGTCATCCAGAGAGGTTGAGAAGGGAATTGAATGGTGGAAGGTTTCTAGGAAGGGAGAAAGCTGTCAACTGTAGGATTGTATCTGAATATACTTAACATTTTATGTGAGACTGTTATGTCTTGATGAAAGTACAGATTCCCACTGTAAAAGGGAGGTGAGGGCTCTGAATTTAATTCAGGGAGTTGCTGCTGGGAAAGAGATCTGGTTTTGCTTTCCCAGGCACCTGCTCTTTGGTGTTGCTGGGAGGAGAGTCCTGAGCTTGTGGACAGAATGAGCATAAAGAGTCATAAACTTACAAGTATTGTTAAAAATGAAGCATTTAATTAATAGTGCTGCATCTTTTTGAAGCTAAGAAGAGACATTAGGAAGGCAGTGAAGAGCTGTCTGCTGCACTGTCGTGTCTGGAGCACACAGTGCTGTCAGGCATTTTGGCCATCAGCTGAAACCTGCTTATTGGCAGTGCTGGAAGCAATTACAAGTCCTCATTTGGGATTTTCTGTCTTCAAATAATTTTTCCTTTTAATTTGAAGTATTTGGTTGAAACTGGCAACAGTGAAAGGCTGAGGAGTCTTATGGAGTCTCCTAAGGTGAGATTGTCCCTTTGGTTTGTCTCAGCAAGAATTCAGCTCTGCACAATGAAGCTGATGGAATATTTGGTTGTATTTGAGGTTGGCCAGTTGCAGTGGACATAAATGATAGAGAATCCTTCTGTGATCTAATTCCTGATCGTTTTCTTTTGCAGGAAGCAGTGTGGTTCCTATCTAACATCACTGCAGGAAACCAGCAGCAAGTTCAGGCAGTAATAGATGCAAACCTTGTTCCAATGATAATACATCTTCTAGATAAGGTCAGATCCCAAGGATTGGTGTTGGGGCTGCAAATCCTGTGTTCCTTTCCAGCTGTTGGGTGTTGGTGTCTTTTAAAACACAACTTCCCAGGTCACACTGTGCCCTCAAGGGTCTCTGTGGCAGAAAGAAGGAACAGCTTAAAGCATGTGGGAGGTATTTAGGGGGAAAGACAAATAACACAGAGCTGGTCACAAATAGCTCTGTTCACTGCCAATTTATTGATCTGTGAGGAAAGAGTGGAGACTTTTCTATTGAATGACAGCCCTGAGGTGAGGAACTGGAGCAGCCCCAGCTGCAGTGTGTGCAGTGCCTTATCACAGCTCACACCGAGTGCTGAGCTCTCCCTGACAGCTGCTGATAAGGACTGGCAGAGAGCAATGCTGCAGTTCTTACTTGCTCTGATGTAAACAGAGTTCCCTGCCTCTGGAAGATCAATTGCAAGATGTGGTTGTAGGGGAGGGATGAACACAGAGAGACTTCAAACAGCCACGGGATTTATTTGTTACTTTCCCAGAAACTGATACAGTGACACCATGCAGAGGGGACTGTAACAAGTACAGCTTTTGTGGGAATACTGCCTGCCATAAACCCTGGGATGACAGTTCCTGTCTCTGGTTGTGCTTTCAGGGGGACTTTGGTACTCAGAAAGAAGCTGCTTGGGCAATAAGCAACTTAACAATCAGTGGGAGAAAAGACCAGGTGAGTCCAGCTTTAGGAAAACTTCAGTTCCTGTCTTGGGAAGTGCCAGGGTTATGGATGTCTCTGTTCCTCTACTGTTCTGTAACTCTTCCCTTCTCCACATGGGATTTAAGAGTGACCTTCACTTGTTTCTGGAGTGACCTCAGGTCAGGAGCATCACTGGGGGTTTGGTTGGAAGCTCCTCTGTGGGATGAGTGACTTCAGTCAGGCTCTCACGGGATTCTCAAACATTCCACATTTCTTTTTACCCTTTTTCCCATAATTAAAAGGACAGTAACTAATGAATAGGAATACACAAGTCTCTTGTAAGCCCAGAGTATGAGATTAGTGGCAGGGTTGGGCTGATGCTGTCACTCTCAAGAGATGAGATTGAAACTCCTTATCTAATACTGAAAAATTCACAGTATCTGCCATTTGAGTGTTGTAGATCCTAAATCTATTTTTAGTTTAATACCCAAGTGTTACCTTTGAATGCTCCAAAAAGGGATTCCTGCAGTGGCCACTGCAGAATGCTCAGGGCTGGGTGGGTGACTGAGTACCTGGATTTCCTGGAATGTGTTTTCCTGTGTCCTTGTGCTGCTGCCACCTTCCTGTTGTAACTCTTGGTGTTTCCCCCCCCACAGGTGGCTTACTTAATTCAACAAAATGTAATTCCTCCCTTTTGCAATTTGCTGACAGTAAAAGATGCACAAGTTGTGCAAGTGGTTCTGGATGGACTAAGTAATATATTAAAAATGGCTGAAGAGGAAGCAGAAACCATAGCCAATCTTATAGAAGAGTGTGGAGGTAGGAGGAGCAATATTTTAATCACTTTTTCAGGGATTGGTGTTTTGGCATCCTACTTGTGTTGGGTTTATTGTTGGCACAATTATTTTAAGCAAACCTGTTTTAAAGTGCCCTTTTCACGCCTGTCAGGTGAATATCCACAGCTTTTCCTTACTGAGTTCATGATCAAATAAAATGTGGAGGAGCAGGATAATGGCAGTGATGTTTATTAGGTGCTAATTTTGTAGCAGCCTGGCATATTAGACAAATTAGTCTAATTAACAGAAACTAAATTAGTCAATGTGGGGATGATGTGCTTACCTTAATCATGCACAAGTCATGTCCAGGTGAACTTGGCAAAAATAATTCTACATACAATGGTTGTAAAAGTGCACTAACTTTAATTTCCTCATGGCTTTGAGACTTTCTCCATGTTGGTTGTGGTTTAAGTTGACTGAAACTTTTCAGGGATGAAAGAATAGGGATATTAAATTTGGGCACAGGTAAAAAACTGTGTGGGGTTTGTTAACATGGAGTAGAATAATCTGTAAAATACCAGATCTGGAGGGAGGGAAGAAAGTGATTGGTGGTGGCTGGGAGGAGAAAAGAGATGTTTGTGCCAAAACTCAGCTTGTCAGAGCTTCAGAAAGATTTCTGTGTACTGTACATCTGTGTGTTTATATGTATAAAATATATATATAAATATGCCAGGTGCATTTAAGAGCATCTTGTTCATAACGAGATTATTCATAACTCTATTCCCAGATGTGTTCTTAAACTCTCAGAAATTGTTTGGCCCAAATTTGGTGTTCTGATCTCTCGTGTGTTTGTTGCAGGCCTGGAGAAAATTGAACAGCTACAAAACCATGAAAATGAAGACATCTACAAACTGGCTTATGAGATCATTGATCAGTTCTTCTCTTCAGATGATGTGAGTGTGGAATTCCCTGCAGTGTGCTCATTGTTTTCATTTATAAACCTGGTTCAGGGGAAAGGCAGCAGCCCCAGAGCTGCTCTGTGACACTCGTTGGGCTCAGGGAAGAACGAGCCCTTGTTTGAACCTGTTGCTTCTCCTACCATTGCTCTTGATGAAGCATCTAAAGAAGATCTGATGCCTAATTTAAGCCTCATCTCTAAGGATTAAAATCCCAGGCTGTGAATAGTTCCCTCAACTCTCAGCCCCTGCCTGAGCTTGACGTTTCACATTTGATAAGCTCCCTGCTGACTCCAGGGCTGAGGCTGCTGCTTAAGAAACAAAGTACTTGGAATATTTGAATAATTTCAGGGGTGGAATGTGCTGATCAGGAACGTTGTTTCCATTTCAAAGGTGTACCATAAACCAAAGGAAGGGCTGATTTGTGTGCACTTCCAATCACAGGAGTTAATTGCAGAGCCAGGGCGTGCAGCCCTGGCAGTCTGTGCCATGCAGGGAGGGCTTTCTGCTTGGTTGAAGAGCTGCAGAAATGGTTGAGCTCAGCTGCACTCACGGCCTCTTTTCACTTGGAAGATTATTTTGTGCTGGAGTTTCACTTTTATGTGAACAATAAGATCCAAGCCTTGTTTAGGAACTCGACTTTTGCATATACAGACTTTGAGTTTAATGCAGTGTCAGTTTGGTAACCAGAGTTTGGGCTTAATCCTTCCTTGGCTTAATGGTGCTGGTCTTCTCCTAAGAACAGAGTTTCTAAGACTGCCAGAAGGCTTTCCAGGAGTGAAAATTGTGTAAACAAGAGGGTTTTGGGTGCCATGTAGCCTTTCCTGCTAAGTACAAACTAAAACATTTGGGCTTAAATCACTTCCTTTTAGTGCTCTCACAAAATTAGGGGAGGAATGGCAGGACTGGCTGCAAGGATGTGGAGAGAGAGCTGCTTTTGGGATTGTCCAGCTCCTGTGCAGTGAGGTTTTGTTGTGTCCCTGCTCATGATGTTGCCATTCCATTGCAGATTGATGAAGATCCAAGCCTTGTTCCAGAAGCAATACAAGGCGGAACATTTGGTTTCAATTCATCTGCCAATGTACCAGCAGAAGGGTTCCAGTTTTAGAGTGGTATTTTGGAAGTTTAGGTACAATGCAGCACTGAATAAAAAAAAAAAAAAGGTTTGATCCATCAATCTTGGCTCATGGGATCCGCTGCTGCATTAAATCGGGAAAGAAAATGTGAAGATTTCATTTGGAATCACAGAAAAAAGCCCAAATGAAGTCAAGATGGCGAGTGGGTGCGAGTGAGAATGAGTGGCAAAATGTAATGACAAACTTCACACTGAATGCTTCTTTAGATTGTTCAAAGAAAACAAAAAAAGGGCTACAGGTCACAGATCTTCAGTGCCTGAGAAGGAACACCGACTTCCTAGAGCAATTGGGGGAACGCAGTACTCTCATCATCAGCATAAGAGAATAGGATGCCCACACACCGCAAGGAGAAACGAGCCCAGGCCTTGCTCTGAAGCCCCGTGTGAATGGCCAGCGTGGAGTGAGTGTCTGCACCCGCTGCCCTGGAGCCAGCCTGGGCCTGGGGCTGCCCTGGGGCCAGCCTGTGGCCCCTGGAGCCAGGCTGTGGCCGGGCTGTGGGCAGCCCGGGGCCGGGCGTGTGCGCGAGAGAGTGGTTGTGATGTGTCTGTGAACGCATGCGAGCTTGAGTCGCCTCCAGGGGCTGAGAACCTAAAATCATCCAATGAGTTCATAAGTGTTGACTTACACTGGACACACAAAGACCGGTTTAGCAGCAGACTCTGGTTTACTCCTGCAGCCTGTGTTTTTCTCTTTTTTTTTTTTTTTTGTTTTGTTTTGGTTTATTTTTTTTTTCCCCCTCTTATAATTTTCTTTCAGTTCTTTTTAATTTCTTTTCCTGTTATGGCTTCTTAGTTGTTTGTAAAGTCAGAATTTCAGGAAGGCTTCCCTGTGCATTTGCACCAGATGAATGTTTGATGTTATGAAAAGCTTTTCCATATCATCAAAACTAATTTGTAGATTTTTGCATGGAAAAACAAACAAACAAACAAAAAAAATCATACATTTCCCTTCAAACTAGACTGTGTTGCAGTACACAAGTTGCCATAATAGTAGAAAGCAGTAAAATGTGGTAATAAAACCTCATCCTTTTCATTTTCAAAGATAACATGAAGACCTTTGCATGTGGTATTCTCCAGCATAGTTCATTTTTAGATTTTGTTGAGTCCTGTAACCAAAATGTTTCTGTTGTGGTAGGATACCGTGCTGTGTTTCAATGTTACTTGTTTTCAAACTTTGTTTTCTATGAAAATGATATGGAAACGTCTAAAAAATGAAATTTGGTGCATATGTACTGCCGAATAAAGACCGAAAAAAAAGAGGTGTGAATAGATGTACAAATCAAGTCATGGTTTGAACACCTTTAATATGCCTAATCCAATTGTTTTAGACTCTTTTTATCTTAGATGTAGGCAGCCATGAACAATCTATTTTGAGCCACTTTAGAGAGAAAAAAAAAAAAAAAAACCTTTGTATTTTTAAAACTTGCACAAAAAGGATGCAAGTGTTTTTATAATTGGAGGAATGCCTCAGTTTTGAGGTCCTGCACACTAAATTCAAGGTGACGTTACAAATTTGTACAAAGTGAACTCTTGATAAGGTGGCTCATTGTAGGAAATGCTGTGCCTTCCCCTTTGAGCACAAGTGTTGCATGAACAACAGTTTGCTATAATAAAACATCCCAGATTTAGCCACCATTAGCATCTATATCTACCTTGTGTTTTAAAATCAGCTGGTAATTCTGAAACACTGTAGAATGGATAAAGATTATTTTGTGATCATAACTCTTTGTTGGACTAGAGTATTTTTGCAGCATTCCTTGTCATCAGAAACATGGTTAAAAGTTTAAAACTAGAAGCAGCAGAAAACTAGCTTGTGAATTTATCCAAGTAGAGTGCAGGCTAGGCTGTCTTGGGGAAATAAACATTAAAACTTGCAACGCTGCTGCTCTGGCTGGTTCTTTCTAGAATACTCCTATTTTTCATCACGAAACAGGGATTATTTGAAGAAAGTGACTTTTAAAGGCTCTGGGATGAGGTTCTTACCTCTGTTGGTGTGGTGCAGGCTGGAGGCACGGAATTATTTTGGTATTTTTTAACTTTTATACCAAATTTACCTAATTACCTCTGTGTATTCACTAAATAAATCAGGGCTGTTTTCATGGGAAATGCAGGGAATCCATGGAGGAGGCAAAGGAAATCCTTTTTTATGGAAGTTGCAGTGTTGTAGGGAAAATTCTACCCAGTAAATGACCATTTTCACCCTCAAACACCTTTGTGAGGGATGTTGTGCAGAAAAATGGCTGTTTTATGAACCTTTCTCCTTGGGGTAAGAGGAGAACGGGTCTTTGTGACAACTTCTGTTTTTCTAAAAACAAAATTGACTATTTACTGCCAAAAAAAAATGCCTTTTTGGGCACTTCCTGGGTGTAATACAACTACAGAAAATTCCCTTGAGCTGGTGCTGCTGCAGCTTTTTCCCTTTTTTGGTGAGTTTGGGTTTTGGGGTGGGTTTTTTAACTGGAAAATTCTCTTCCCCTGCTTGACAGCAGCTCCTGTCCCTGTTGTTAGTTCCTGGAAAAGTGAAATTCCGTGGATTTCAGCCTCCACGGGATGGCACCACTGGGGCTCTCCAGGAGGGAACCCGAAGCCTCTTCGTGCAACACCTTTTCCCCCAAAATCTGCATTTTGAGGTGATGTGGTTGAGTATCACATTGTTGGGGAAAAGGGGATTTGTTTGGGAATACAAACAAGAAATAATTTGGGAATTGCCTCAGGGAATGCTCATCACTGAGGTTGGATGTTGTAGCCATAAATATGTCATCTATATAAAATAGTCTGTATTTTGGAGTAGAAAATTACCTTTTCAGCTGAACTTAGGATAGGAAATAGAAAAAGATTTAAAATATTAAAAGGACAAAAATGATTCCACAAACCAGCTGTGCCAGGTGGGAATTTTTATTTCAAGGAAAAAAAACCAAAGAGCTGCCCTGGAATTTTAGGATCTGGGAAGAAGAATGAGCTGGAGGGAAAAGGATTTCTTGAGAGAAGTTGATCCTTTCTCTGCTGGAAGTTGAAATAACCCTGGTTGTGTGAAGCTTTTCAGCATTCCCTGGATTGTGGAGCCCTGGACAGACCTCATCCCATCTTCATTCCCAGTAAGTTGTGAATTTCTGGTTTGGGAGTGGGACAGGCTGTTAAAAATCCTGATTTCTGCATAGAATGTTAAGATAATGAACAAATAAAAAGGATTTCAAGGAAAATGAAACGCTGGCAGAGGCAGCTTTGTAACTTTAGAATGTCTTCATATTAAAACTCGTAGATTTTTTTGCCACTTTTAACTATAAATGTTTCCTCAGCTCTGCGTGTCACCAAATTCCTGGCAGGAAAGCTGGTCCTGAGGCTGGAAGCAATTAGAGGAGTCCTGCATCTGGATCAAATAGACTCGGGGAGAGGAAACTTAGTAGCTGCAAACGTGTCAAGTTTACAAACTCACTCGGAGTAAGTTTTAGCTACTGCTCCAGTGAAACTCGGGAGGCACACAAAGTCACTGGGAAATTTAATATTGCTGCAGTAGCCACAGAAAAGTGGCTGGAAACTTAATTTCCATAAAATAATTCCCATTTTTGTTTGCCAAGCCATTATAAATCGTGGATTTATCCTGCTGCTTTGGTGTGCCCCAAAGCTGAGGAAGGCTTTTCCTTAAGTTGCCATTGAAATGGTCACATGTCAATATTTTTGATTTTAAATTTCTATAAAGCAACACTGAAAGCTGCTCTTATTAGAAAAGGACCCATTTTGGGAAAGTTTAAATGCCAGCTATTGGTAAATGTGTTCCAGAAGTTTTATGATTTGAGGAAAGGCAGATGATGGTCAGACTTCTATCAGCAATACAGACCATGGGTTTAATCACAGATTTAATTCCTGCAGTGGCAGTTTGCACTTTAAATGCTGCTTCATCTTCAATTCTTAATTTAAGTACATAAAATAGGTAAAAACCAACACATGTTCTTACTCTCAGCATCAGTTAATTGTATTGTAAATTATTGCCAAAAGCTCCCTTATTTTCTGCTCCAGCACTTTTCCACTTAAGATTTTCCTGCTGTGTTGAAGGGGGGTAATAGAGGGGAAAGGATTATAATAATTTTAAATTCTGGATTATGTAGGCTGAGTACTCCTGGAGTTAAGTATCAGGATGTTCCCATCCACCACCACAGAAATGAGAGTGTGGAGGAGCAACTTTGGAGAAATATTTCATAGATTTAGACCTTGCTGAGTCTGGTAGGATCACAGCTTCACACAGAAAAGGCCAATTGCAGCTCTTAGTGCTGTAAACTTTGTGCCTCTCACCTAAACTGTGGTGGGTAATTTGTGATTAGAGCGTGGTTTTATTATTTGAAACAGAATTCCAGCTGTTTCCCAGATATTTGTATAATATTCTCCATGCAGTAGTTTTAAGACATGTTTAGGAAAGTTTTGAATGATGGTGTATTATGATTTACATCATAACATTAAATCAGTTTCATTTCTCTTTCAAATTCACTTGGTAACAGCTGAGAATAACTTCAGTGAACTGTAAATTAAGCGAGAATAATCTGGAATATGAGCAAAGCCTTCATTGGGTGCCTCTCTGGGCCTCCCCATCCTCCCAGGGAGGAATTCCTTGCCAATATCCCACCAGAGGAAGCCATTCCCCGTGTCCCGGCACGATGTAAAACTTCTCTCAGCTGTCTTCAGCAGCCAAGGCAGAGAATTGAGCTTCAAAGAAAAGATGAAATCATTTTAATTTCCGCGGTTAGCAGCTGGCACAAGGCGCGGTCCCGTGTCTCCGCGGCAGATGCAGAAGGTTCCGTGTCTCCCGTTTCCACCTTGGGGGTGAATTTTTCCGCGGATTATGGAGAGAGGAAAGAGGTTACAGAGCACGGATGAACGCGCGGCTCCTTTTCCGTGTCACCGGTGCCTCAGAGCCCTTCCAGCCCCCGGAGCGAGATCATCTCCGCTGCTCCATCCCGCCTGAGCCCCGCAGCGATTCCCTGCTGCCGCCGCCACCGAGGGACCGTTCCCGGTGAGCTCCTCCCCGCTCCTCCCGCGGCTCTGCCACCGCAGCGCCGCAAAACCCCGCTCCTGCCGGCCCGGGGAGGGACCTCGCGGGGACCCGGCGGCCGTCCCGACCCTCGGCTCCGTCCCTGCCCTCCCTCGGCTCCGTCCCCTCCTTGGGCTCGGTCCCTGCCCTCCCTCGGCTCCGTCCCCTCCTTGGGCTCGGTCCCTGCCCTCCCTCGGCTCCCTCCCCTCCTTCGGCTCGGTCCCTGCCCTCCCTCGGCTCC
>VZRV01009664.1:63306-132234 GCA_013398115.1 Falcunculus frontatus
GGCCCGTCCCCGCCCCTCCCTCGGCTCCATCCCCTCCTTCGGCTCCGCCCGTTTCCGCCCCCGCTCCCGCCATTGGCTTTGGAGGGCCGCGGCCGTTACCGGGCGGGGCGGCGGGAGCGGGGCCGTGAGGGGTCTGGGAGAGGCTCCATCGCCGAGCGGGGCCGTGAGCGGCTCCATCGCCGAGCGGAGCTCCCCGGGAGGGTCCGGGAGAGGCTCCATCGCTGAGCGGAGCTCCCAGAGAGGGGCCGGGAGTGGCTTCATCGCCGAGCGGAGCTCCCCGAGAGGGGCCGGGAGAGGCTCCATCGCCGAGCGGAGCTCCCCGAGAGGGGCCGGGAGTGGCTCCATCGCCGAGCGGAGCCGTGAGGGGCCGGGGAGCGGCCCCATCCCCGAGGGGCGNGAGCGGAGCTCCCCGGGAGCGGCTCCATCGCCGAGCGGAGCTCCCCGGGAGCGGCTCCATCGCCGAGCGGAGCTCCCCGGGAGCGGCTCCATCGCCGAGCGGAGCTCCCCGGGAGCGGCTCCATCGCCGAGCGGAGCTCCCCGGGAGCGGCTCCATCGCCGAGCGGAGCTCCCCGGGAGCGGCTCCATCGCCGAGCGGAGCTCCCCGGGAGC
Organism: Falcunculus frontatus; assembly: GCA_013398115.1. Lineage (NCBI taxonomy): Eukaryota > Metazoa > Chordata > Aves > Passeriformes > Falcunculus > Falcunculus frontatus. The sequence continues at coordinate 63,916 of VZRV01009664.1, forward strand.
GGCTCCATCGCCGAGCGGAGCTCCCCGGGAGGGCTCAGCTGGGTGCCGGGGCGGGTGCTGAGGGTCCCCGCAGCCTGAGGAGTCCGTGAGGGCCCGGCTCGGTAAGCGCCGCTCTCCCGGGACACCGCGGGGCTCGGGGCCGCGTACGCGCCGCTTTTATCGTATTTCAGCTTGTTCCCGTGGCTGTGGCTCGGCAGGTCCCCGGTCTCGGGTGTGTGGATCCCTTTCCCCGCCGCTCGTGCAGGGACGGCGCCCATCGATCCCCGCTGGCTGTGGGAGCTGCAGGGGACAGCTCAAGGTGCGCTCCTCCCTCTGGCTCCACTGCCCGGGACTCTGCGGTGAATAACAGGTAAATGTTCAAGGCCAGGAGCTTTGACAGAGGTATAAGGGATGGAGAGTCAGTCTTGGCAGTAGAATCGAAAGATGGAGGGGGATATGGTTCATTTGGAGGGGACCCACAAGGATCACGAATCTAAGTCCTGGCCCTGGTTTCTACTGTTTTCTTGAAGTTTGGTTTTAAAATTACCAGCACAGGTTCCTATTGTAAACGTCTTCATTGAAGTGATGCCTGTACTGGTCTTGAAAAATCTCTGAGATTGAGGCAGAGTATGAAAGCTGAGTGAAAATTGCTGTGGGTTTCTTTCAGGCCAAGGCTGGCACTGAATTCTTTTCGACATTAAACCCCACAGAACACCCTTGGCTTGCTGGAGTTCAGCAGTGCTGGAGTGTTCCAGTCCTTCAGGAGAGAGCAGATGATTCCTTTGCTGAGGAGCAGCAGGGAGCCTGGCAGCTCTCGTTCCTCGGGAGGCTTTGCCCTTGGAATGGGCTGTCCCAGCCCTTACTCAATGCCAACTTCACCTGTTAAAATCCCCCAGAGTAGAACGGAGGGTGGGATTGTCCTAAAAAGCAGTTCTTTATCTACCTAAACACTGATGGCTGCTGTATTCCACAGCAGCGTGGATGCTGTGGCAGATAAAGCCAGCATTTCCCAGCTTTCTGCTGGGTTTTTTTTTTTTTCCCTGGAAAACTTTTCATTCTCTTTGCTGAACTCTGGTGTTTTCTCTGTCCTTCCCATTGTGTTCCCAGTCTGTTTCCAATAGTCTGCAGGTGGAAATAAATCAGTAAATGAACATTTCCTCCGTGCTGCCGCCAGTGTCGGATGAAACTGAATTTCAGGATTTCCACCTTTTACTGTGTCTGGAACAAAGTAAGAAAACACTGGGTGCCTATAGCAAACCTGAGCATTCCAAGGAGTGTTCGGAAATGAAGGAGTAATAAATAAAAAGCAGTCTGGAGGTGTCTGGGAGCCCGGAGCAGGGTGTCCCGCCCAGCCTCGGCCCCTGCCCGGAGCTGAGAGCCAAACCTGCCGCTCCGGCTGCTAAATCCTGCCGGCATTCAGACTGGGAGCTGCCTGGGAAACAGAGGGGAGTGTTCTGTGGGAATGGGAGTGTCACTGCCCCTGGCTGCAGGGGGTTATGGAACCCTGGAGCAGCGCAGGCCCGGGGCTGGCTTGGGGCAGCTCCGTGTGCTGGGAGGGTCATTCCTCCTGCAGCTGAGGGCTTTCCTGACATGGCCAAAAACGTTTTGTAAAGCTTTTGCTTTGCTTTTTCTTACTTTTCTTCCTTTGCTTTCCTTGGCTTTTTTCAACACCTTGGCAGTTAAACCAATTTTATGAAGATTCGTTTTCTCTCGCCCTTTCCATAGCTCTGATAAGTTGGATGTGTGCTCTTTAGGAAGGAAATTTCCCTCCCATAACAGTGTGGGGAGCCCTGGGTGCTGATCCCGAGCTTTTCCTCTTTTTCCTTTCTCTTTTCTTTCTCTGCTTCAAAGCTGAAACTGCTGCTGCCATAAATAAAACATTGCAGTCGATCCTTTGGCCTCATTTCACCTCAATTTCGGCCCAGGGGCTGAGTCAGCAGCCCAGGCTGCCCTCGCTGACTGACCCCAGCCTGGCTAACCCAGGGAGATAAGCCAGGCTTATTTCTGTGCCAGCAGCACAGGCTCCTGTGCTCAGAGCTGATTTAACTCCCAAAGAACAGGCTCTGGCTGTCAGCCCCTGCCTTCCCTCAGCTTGAGCTTTAGGTTAGACCCTAAATTGATGGGCTTTGATCCTAAATGCTCTGACAATTTATTTTTGCAGTGTAGTAAAGTCCACAGAGCTGTCTTGGAGCAGAGGAAGGGGGCAGGAAAGTGTGGCACAAAGAGAAGGAAATTCCTTACCAATTTCCCCATTTTTTTAGCAGAAGGAAAACCAGGATTATGATTTCTTATGAAAACAGGCTTTAGTGTTACTGTTACTTGGGACTTTGCAGTGTGAGTTCACTAAGCTGGGAAACGGAACAAAGCAACACTGCAGAGAATGGAAAGTGAAAGTAAATTTTTCAGTTTTGTGCTTAAAGCAACCCAGGAATAATTCCTGGTGTGGTGGTGTCTGTGAGAGCTGCTGAGTTGGACTTCCTGTGCCAGAGCCTTGAGAGAGCTTTTCAATGTGACTGTTTAATGCACTTATGACTATTTTATGTTACAAAAGTAACATTTGAAACAAGTGGGGGAGAAAAACTAATTCTGTAATTCTGTTCACGTTGAAAATGTTATTCCCGGTGAGAGAAAATTTCCATAGCTCTGAGGTTATTTAGAAATTCTAGTTCTGGCTTTTACCACTCTCTGCTACTGTTTCCCACAATATCTAATGGCAGAGGGCTGCTTTTCCTGGCTTTTTAAGGCACAGGTTGGATATGGATGATCTGGCGGTGGTTGGATGAATGCTCTCTGAGCGCAGCTGGGAATTTGCTGAGCTCCTTGAACCATTGCTCACTTCCATCCTTTTTCCTTCCCCCGTTAGCAGTGAAGTGCCCGGGCAGGGAATTCCCGCTCAGGAAATGTGCTGTTGAGGCTCGTGGCTCACTGCAAGGGTGGTGAGCAGAGCTGAATCCCTGTTGTGTGTGTGTTTGTGTGTCCCTGACAGGCCATGGAGCGGCTGGAGGAGGAGCTGACCTGTGCCATTTGCTACGAGATCTTCGAGGAGCCGCGGGTGCTGCCGTGCTCGCACACCTTCTGCCGCCCGTGCCTGCAGGGCCTCGTGGAGCCCTCGGATGAGTTTCCCAGCGGGAGAAGCCTGAGCTGTCCCACCTGCAGGGCCCTGCTGCCTGTTCCCGCTGCCGGGCCCCAAGCACTGCCCATCAACTTCGCCCTGAAGGCCGTGATCGAGAAGTGGCAGCCGGAGGAGGCGGCCCTGGCCGAGGCGGGGACGTGCAGGGCACACCCCCGGCAGCCGCTGAACATTTACTGCCTGCAGGACAAACAGCTGGTGTGCGGCCAGTGCCTCACCATCGGCAACCACCACGGGCACCCCATCGATGACCTCCAGAGCGTCTACAAGAAGGCCCGGGAAGCTTCGGGAAAGCTCCTGGAGGAGCTGACGGATAAATCCTGCTTCGAGATGTTCTCGTACTCCAAGAGGCTGCTGCAGCAGCAGAAGGCCCAGTGCCAGAGCGCCCTGCAGAGTGACAGGGAAGCTGTGCTGCAGTATTTTAAGGAGCTTGGTGATGCTTTGGAGCACAAAAAAGAAGCTCTGCTGAGTGCACTGGATGAAGTCGACAGCCAAGTTTTGGAGAAATACGATCCCCTCATTGAGGATGTGGAAAAGCTGAAGTTAGAAGAGAATGAGTTAAAGGAGCTGCATTCAGCTCTTCAGAAGGAGGAGTCCCCACTGCTTTTCCTGGAGAAGCTGGATGGGCTGCAGCAGCGGCTCCACGCTCTCAAACAGAAGCAGCTCCCAGACCCTGAACCCGTGGAGATTCGTCCCAGGATGGAGAACCTGCTGCAGGACACATGGTCTAAAACTGAAATCGGTCAGGTCCACAAGATCCCCACTCCAAAACTCCACCTGACTCGCAGAAGCCAATGCTCTGGAGAACAATCGAGAGCATCTGTGCTCTGGGCTACTCTTACTGAACCAAACTTTATTGTGCTGATCCTGGGTCTGCTTGTGTTGCTATGGCACAAGGAAATCTCATCTGGTGCCATCCTGACTCCTCTCCAAGATCTCTTGATATTCCTGCTGCGGAGATACCGGGATTCCTGCACCTACCTGGAGGACACAGTGGTAGAGATGTGCGACACTTTTGCCCTCCCTAAGGAGTTTTGCAGGAAAATTCTTCCTGAGTTCATTTAGATGAAAACCTAGTGCAGCGATCCAGCATTATTCTTAATTTCTACTTAAAAGCTGGATTGTTAAAGCTCTACAATTGTTCTGTTTCTATATCTTTCCTTTTCTGTATTGCATGGATTTCCTGAGATAAAGTTCTGATCCACTTAAGGTGAGGAGAGGTGAGTTTTGCCTTGATCCACAACTGTGGAATTCAGTCCTTAACGTCCTCCTGGAATTCTTTGCCAATGATCAGGTGTATTGCTGAGCTTCTCCTGTAACTCTTGGCAGTTTTGCATTGTAGTAAATTACACTGATTCCTTCAGCTGGTGCCTGTGTCTTTGGTGCTGCCCCTGCCCCCTGGTAAAACCAATGCACTCTGTATTTTCATCAATTGACATACAAATAAAGCATTTCCATTGGCCAGCACCGTGATTCCCTCACTGCAGCCCCTGATCCACCCACCAGCTCCAGAGAGGGATGTCTGGGATCGTGTCAAAGGCCTTGCAGAATCCAGAGGTGACAGCAGCAGCCCTTCCTGTGTCCTCTGATGTGGTCACTCTGTGCTGGCTGTCCCCAGCCCCTCCCTGTCCTCCACAAGCCTTGGCACAGCTTCCAGCAGGAATTCCACAATTCCATGCTCTTCCCAGGCACAGGGTGGTAGTTCCAGGCTCATCTTGTTTCCCAGGATGGACTGAAGCTTTTCCTTTGCTCCCTCTCAAAGAGGTCTCCCCTTCCTCAATTTTTACATGACATTCAAAAAGTGGAATTTGTTGAGGTTGAGTTTATATTAACAAGTCAAATTTTTACAAAATTTAATCAAAATTTACAAAACAAAACAAAGTCTAAAATACAAAATGAGATCAGACAAAAGTAAACAGGAGCCATGGGGCTGGAAGTTGCTTCCTCCCTATTTTTGGGCTAGGCTGCACCCAGGTATGCCGAGTTCCTCCAGTCCTTTCACAGCCAGGATTTTAGGGTTGGTGGCCACACTTTTGGTGGTGTTCTGGGTTTTATAGATCCCAATTAATCTGTCTGCAATCTCAAACATGTTGTTCCGCAGGGAGATGATGATGAACTGGGCATTTCTGGTTTGTTCCTGAAACAGAAGTGATTTGTGTCAGTGCCCAGCATTCCCAAAAATGCTCTGTCCTGGTGTGACACACAAAGCCAAGTTTAAAACTACAGCTGCAGGCAGGGAACTTCCAAGTGTTTCCCTAATCTGAAGAAGCTGCTTCTGATCTTTGGCACCTGTTTCCAAAACTGGAAATAATAAGTTAAACTATTATAATAAACTAAGTTAATAATAATTCTGAATATTCAGTGTTTAATTATCAGTCTGAATTAGAGCCGTGTAAGGGGTTTGCTTTGCTTAAAGATGGTGAGGGCAGAAGTTCTAAAGGCATGAACAAAACCCTAATTAAGCTACAGCTCAAAGACACTGATGGGAATGACATGGAAGTATGAATCCAAGGAACCTTGGGAAATCATGAGCTTGGATACACGGAGACATCAGTAACAGCTAATGGTGTATTCTGACTGTAGCTGATGGTTTTGGGGAAAGTCTCCTTGTTTTCAAGAGGAAGAAGTAAAACTCCAGCATCCCAGATCTTAAATCTGGTTGTAACTGCGTGGCCCCTCTGGAGGAGCAGGGAACATCTCAGGGAGACAAAGCCCTGAGGCACTTACATAGATGTAAAATGCTACGATGGAGACGTTTTTGAAGTCGAGGGCGGCGTCGATCTCATCCATGAAATACAGCGGGGTGGGTTTGTAGTGGTGAAGGGCAAACACCAGGGCCAGGGAGCTCAGGGTCTTCTCTCCTCCTGACAGGTTGAAGATCTTCTTCCAGCTTTTCTTGGGAGGCCGGACACTGGAACAAAGCAAGAGTTGGGTGTGTCAGGAATTCTGATCTTTGCCTGAGCTCAGCCTGGGGTAAAATGGGGCTGATCCTGCAGCACTTCATCCCCACTGCTCATTGCCCTTCCCAGCTGAACTCTCAATGAATGAATTCACTCCTGGGAGCATTTATGACAGAACACTGCCATCATTCCCTAGGCAGAATGAAGTGACCTGGGAATTAAGAAGTGCTGGGAAATAAATTCAAAGCTTTCCAACTGCTTTAGTTCCTGATTGCTCCAGGAGAAAGAAATGAATCTGAGAGCTAAAAAGTTGTGGTTTCTGTCACTATTTGCCCACACTGAGCCTGTCTTGCTTCACTGATGATCAATGAACATTAACTTTAAAAACAGGTTGAAAGAAGGATTATGATGATTAAAAATAGAATATAAAGTATTTTGAAAACCTGAACATGATTCCCTCTGAGAAGGGATCCAGACTGTCCACAAGCTCCAGCTCAGCATCCCCTCCCAATGTGAGCATCTGGTAGTTCTCCTTCAGCTTATTGGTGATGACATTAAATCCTGCCATGAACTCGTTCAGCCTCTGTTTCCTGAGAGTTTCAAAGGCCTGTCTGAATTTGTCCCTCTCGTTGGTGATGTCGTCCAGCTCTCCCACGTGCTTCAGGTACAGCTCTTCCTGCAGGGGAAAACAACCAGACCCAAGGGCACTTAGAGCAGCTGCCTCCTCAATTTAGAGTTTAAACCACTTTTCCTACCATTTGAACATTCCTTTTCCCCAGCTTGGCTAACAGCCCTGAAAAGAAAACCCCAAATTACCTCTCTTTTCCCATTTCTGCTGCTGAGGGAAAAAAACCCCAAACAAACCTGTGTTAAAATAAAAAAATATTTAATCTGTTGAATGGTTTACTATTACTGAAGTGAGAAGGGAAAAAATTCCAGTATTATGTGTCCAGTATTGGCTGTGAAGACTTGACTATTAAATAAACATTCCCAGGAGAATCACAGAATTATTTAGGTTGGAAAAGACTTCAAGATCCCAGGAAGTCATCATCACCTGACACTGATGGTGTGGAATGCAAAATGCACATGGGAGCTCCTAGAAACAACTTTCACCCTTGCCTAAGGACGAGCTGATTAACAACAGGCACAGGCAAATTCCAGGCTTCCACTGCAGCTTCCAAAGGGAAGGAGGAGGAACAGGCCCCCTTTTCCTGGAATGGCCAGGCTGGGATATTTCCCCCCCAGGGATTGGAGGGCCCTGGAGCTTTACCTTCTTCCTGTACTCGGCGATGGCTCCCAGGTTGGGGCGGAGCTCGTGGCGCTGTGCCTCCAGCAGAGCGATTCTCTTGCTGAGCACATCGGGCTCCTGCAGCGCCTCCAGCTCCTCCTCACTCAGCACCTGCAGCTCCTCGGGGGCCTCGTCCTCTATGGGGTGCAGGGATAACTTGGAGATCTGCAATGCAAAACCCACGTGGTGGAAAGCTTTAACAGTCACGTGGAGCTGTTTCTAAAATGAGTTTTTCTGGCTTAGTACGGTGAAGCTTCCAATCTCCAAACACTCCAAGATTCTTCCCACAACTCCCTTTAAAATAGGATGTGAAAAAGACAATAGATATCCCTTTATCCTATTATCCTGTTCCTGCATAAACACCAATAAGCTGTGATCTGAAGAGGAATTTTCTCCCAAATTCTCTGTTTTCTAACGGGATGTTAATGAATTCATTCCGTGAGATCCACAGAGAAGCTGTGGCTGCCCCTGGATCCCTGGAAGTGCCCAAGGCCAGGACAGGGCTTGGAGCAGCCTGGGATAGTGGAAGATGTCCCTGAGGATGGATCTAGATGAGCTTTAAGGTCCCTCCCAACCCAAACCGTTCCACAATTCCCTGATTTAAGTTTTAGGAACTAAACCATTTCCTACCTCTTTTTGCCAGTATTTAATCTTTGCCTTGTGGGTGGAAATGTGGCTGTCGATTTGTTCCATTTTCAGCTTGATGCTCAGAGCTTCACTTTGAAGGGCATGTTCAGCATCCTGAATAGTTTTCATCTCCTGGAGTAAATTTTTCTGCTCCTCCTGCACTGCTGGCAAAGCTTCCTGAACAGAAAAATGGCAAATGCCCCCAAAAAGGGCATTAATCAATCACCTACAAAAATGTTGCCCCTTTTTTGGATGGTAAGTCTGTTTTCACTTAATTTACTCACGGCTACTAAAGGAAACAAATAAATATTCTTGTATTTGTAACTTATCTCTGAGTTCTGGAATGACTGAGAAAATGCTGCAGTTTGTATTTTCATTCCAGATTTGGATCAAACAGGTCCTACACTCATTTTTAGCTAATGAGAGAAAGACATCAAATCCCAGATTTATTTGGAAGAATTTCAGCCATCCTGGTTTTCGCTCTCTCACAGAAATCTAGATGGGAAACTAAAATCCCACACAACTGAAAAAATTTTATGGTTAAGCAACTTTTTTAAACCCAGTAATTTCTTTGGTGAAACCTGATGTAAGTTTCCTAAACCAGGTCAGGATAAATTTCCAGGTGAGCATAAAAAAAGAAAATACACCATTGCCATGGCCTGGTTGCTCTGCAGAGAGAATGGGATATCACTGGGATCCAAGGAGGATTTAACTCCTCTCCCTGATTTCCCTGGAGCCCAGAGTGGTTCCCAGGACTCACCTCAGCCTGCCTGCGCTCGTTCAGCACCTCGCTGGCTTTGTCCTCCAGCGTTGTCAGCTCTGCTGTCAAGTTTTTCATCTCCTTCTCATTTTCTTCCAGCTCCTTCTCCGTGCGCTGCAGAGCCTCCTGGGATTTCTTCAGGTTCCTGCCCAGGGACAGGAATCTTTGTGCACCTCACACGAGGCAAATGGGACAGAAAATAATCCAGGAACACAATCTCACTGACAACAAGGAGGAAGTGCTTGTTTAGGCACCAACTCCCAAACTCCAGAGGTATCCAAGGAAAACAAAGTTGTCTTCCTCAGCAGCTAGACCTCACTAAACTACTTAATTTCTCCTTGCAGAGTTTGGAATCTCTATGGATCGGTGAGCACCCATAAAAAATAGATCCCATTTTATTTCCTGACAGGCCTCCTAATAAAATCAGTCCCTTCAGATTTGAAGTGCTCCAGGACATCCAATCCAGTGCTATTTTGGACTTTACCGGGAATATTGCAGTTTAGGCAATATTAGACAAATAGTTCAGGCAAATACTAGAGAAATGCTGATTAAATGTGACTTTTAAACTATTAGAAATGACAAGATTTGACTCCCCTTCCCCTCCCTGAGCCCCACTTAGCCTGAGACACTAAGTGCAGCTCCAGCCTGGAGCTCCCCATGCTGTACCTGTCTGCACTCCTGGCTGCCACCTGGGCCTTGGTGATGGCTGAGGAACATTCATCTATTTCCTTGTCAATCTTATCAATTTTGTCCTGCTGTGCCTTCAGTTTCTGGTTGTTGGTGTCCATGATGAGCTTGTGCAGTCGTTTCACTTCCTCTTCCATCTTCCCGGCTTTCTCAGCCAGGCGCTCGTAATCTGTCCATGGAAAAGGGGAGTTAAGGGCACTGTGCCAGCCCTGGGACTGCTCATGGACATCAAGAGTGAAGGGATGAAGTGATGGAAGTGATTTCAGATTAAGCTCTGCTCTATTCCTCGATTGAGAAGTGCATGTATTCTCTACGCTGTGACAAATGATGAGTTTAACTGTGACAAACAATACACCCACTTCTTTCTGCCACTGCTCTACCAAAGCTCTCCTGCCATAAAAATCACCCAGCATGGATTAGTTAATGTACACAGAGTACTTAAATACACGAGGTGGTGCATTAGGAGCTATTCCAAGCTCATTCTTTGCTTTTAATTAATGGGAAGATGCTCAAAAGTTAAATTTCAAGAACTGGCCAGCAATGTGCCTCTCTTTTATCCCTCTTAGGAAAACGAGGTCCCAAACCAAGAAAGAACTGAAGCCCAAACCCATTCCTTCCTCTATTAGTAAAGAAGCATTACTACAATTTTTATCTCTGATCCCTTCTCCACAAAATGTACCTTTTTTATAATCATCAAGGACTTTTTCCAGCTCCCTCTGTTTGGTTTTGTCAGGAGCAGCAGCAGCGACATTGGCTTCGAGTTCCTTGATTTGGTTTTTGAGATCCATTTCTTGTTCAGAAAAACCCTGCAGAGAACACAAAACTGGGCTGGAATCTTGTCCTTGGAAAGCTCCTTGACACCAGCCAGGCCTGTGTGGGGCTGAGGCTGGGAAGGGCTCAGGAATTCTCACCTGGATACTCGCTGTGAATTTCTCCAAGGTGTTCCTCATTTCCCGAATGTCCCGCTGCAGTTTCCTTATGTCATCTTCAAGCTGGGCTTTCTCCTCCCCACACTGCACAGCTCTTTTGGAATCCCTCTGCAGCTGGGATTCCATTTTGCTGATCTACACAGAATGAGAGCATTATTTACTGGTGTCACCACGACAAGACCAAGCCAGGGCCCATCCCTGTGCTCAACAGCTCTTAAAACACAGGAGAGAGTGCAGTAAAAACTTCAGCTTGGGGAGTCTGAGTGCTGGCAACATCAGCTCTGCCAGTGAGAAACAAGAGGAGCCGCTCCAGATTAAAACCTAAATGGAATTCAGAAGGAAAAGCAAACTGTCCCCTGATATGCCAAAATGGTGTCCAAGCTATCAAAGGGAGCACTGTGAGACTAAATTAAATAATGGGCTGGGCTGTGAACAAACAGAATCCCAGAATGCCCGAGGCTGGAAAAGCCCTCCAGGATCAGAGTCCAAGCTGTGCCCCATCCCCACCTTGTCCCCAGCCCAGAGCACTGAGTGCCACCTCCAGCCCTTCCTTGGACACCTCCAGGGACGGGGACACCAAACCTCCCTGGGCAGCCCCTGCCAATGACAACCCTTTCATCCCTGATGAACTTCAGAGCATTATAACCTCTGCTACCATTGGGAGTTTTGGCTTTGTAACCCCTTGTTAATTCTCTTCCATCCCAGATTGCTCCTGCTCATGCTTTTTCGAAAGGCACACGTGTGTAAGAACTGCCCAAACTACAGAATTTGGCTGGAATTCCATTTCCATTATGTACTAACCTCTTCTTCTGAGATATCTATCACCACTGAGGAGCCCATTCTGCCCTTTATGACTTTTCCCCCACCACCAGTCATGGTTCCTACAGAAAAAGGGATGAAAAGAGGTCAGAGAACTCCTTGGGCTTTGATATCATCCACAAAGTGCTTCCAGTGGAGCTGCAGATGGTGTGCAGTACCTGACACCTCGATGACTTGTCCTTGCAGGGTTACCACCCTCCACCTTTTCTCCTTTTGGAATGCTATCCTGGTGGCTTCATCCAGATTTTTGACCACCAGAGTGTCCTTGAGAGCGAAATAAAACGCCAGGCGAATCTTGGGATCCTCCACCTTCACCAGGTCAAAGAGCCGTGGGGCATTCTCAGGAGTTGGGATTTTCTGCATTTTGTTTTCCCAAACAGACATCTACAACCACAAAGGAAATAAAAGGAACAAATCTTTGGGATAAATGTTGAGGTCACTCCGTTATTCTACAGGATGTTAAGGCTTTAAAATAAATGTAATTAGACTGCAATTAACAGTAACATGATTTGTTTTCCCAAGGGTGGGACTCACCTTGTCCAGGGCTATAAAAGTGGCAACTCCAATCCCTCCTGCCTTCAGGAAGTTCACACAGGCCTGGGCAGTGTCAATGGTGTCCACCACAATGTGGTCCAAGGCTCCACACGACGAGGAAATGGCCACATCGTACTTGTCATCGATGGCTCCCAGGTCTCCCTGAGGATTGAGGGACAAGGGGAAACACTGATTAGTTGACACCTGAGCTGCTTTTTGAGTTCTGTCCTTTCCCAATAAATCCATGCATGCACTCGTTTAAATCTCCACACACTGAATAAACTGATTTTTCTGAAGCAGAGATAATTCTCCATGGACAAAAGATTGCAGAATACAAAACCAGCACTTTTACATTTACGCTGATGTGCAACAGGAATGAAAAACTCAGCTCTGAATTTTCAGAACTTTAAACCAACGTTGCTTGGAAAGAACTGAAAAATGTTTTATTTTACAGCAAGTCCACAGGATTTACAGCTCTGCTCTCCAAAGTCCCAATGCCAGGGAAGTGAGGCATCCCACACTTCAGCACAGGAACACCACTCAGCTCCTCAAAAGTTTAACACTAAAAGTGTAACAGCCTTCTAAAATTTACCAGTCTTCCATAGAGCCCAGGAATATTCCCACATTTCTTCTGCTGGAGCAGAGCCTCGAGCACTTTTCCTCTATTGCGACTTTGTGCTAAAGAACTTTTGGCTTCTTCTACTTTTTGGCGCATGTTTCGCACGAGATCCTTGGCCCCGGATTCTTCCCTTTCCAGCTTCTCCAGAGCATTCTCTTTCTGGGGGTTGAAAGAAAGACATTGGCTCAGCCTCCCAGAAACTACTGGATTCAGGGAGTCCTCAGTGCATGGCTTTGTTCTCTGGGGAATGACTGAGGAGCAAGAAATGAAATTCAAAGAATCCCAGAATGGTTTGGGTTGGAAAGGACATTAAAGCTCCCCTGGTGCCACCCCTGCCATGGCAGGGACACCTTCCACTATCCCAGGGTGATTCAAGCCCCAATGTCCAGCCTGGCCTTGGACACTTCCAGGGATCCAGGGGCAGCCACAGCTTCTCTGGGCACCCTGTGCCAGGGCCTCAGCACCCTGAAGAAGGCTCAGGAATGCAGGCATGTCTCAGTGTGAAATTCAATCTATTCCATTGCAAGGATATGTAGGATTTAAGTAAACACTGGCTTAACAAAGTAAGTTTGAAATCAAATATTTGCTTCACCAGCAAACTGAGTATTAGAAAACAGCTTTTCAATGTTCTTTTGCAGGAGGTGGGTTTTGGTTTATTTTCACCACGACTATTGCTAAACAGAAGAGTGGGACTTTGGTTTGTGTGTGACTCAAAATGAAATGGGGAAGTCAAATCTCACCTCCTTGAGCTGCTGCTCAGCTTGGGGTAATTTCCCAGTGATGTCTCTGATGGAAGCTTTCCTTTCCTTCAGGGTGCTTGAGGTGCTGCCCAGGGCCTCCTGTGCCTGGCTGAGCTGAGCCACAGCAGAGTTGTACCTGCTCAGGTACAGCTCCAGCTCTGACCGTGCAATTTCCATGTTGGAGTGGGCCTCGGTCACCTCCTTGCTGAACTCCATCAGCTCCTTCTCCTTGCCCTGCAAAAACACCCAGGGTACAGCTCAGCCCATCAGCTGGGCAAAGTGGAAAGAGGAAATGGGATGTGCTTTTACAGCCCTGGCAGCAGAAACACTTGTGTTCTCTGGGAGAACCAGCATTTCTTCATTAATTAACATTATTGGGTGGGAATTAAACAAGGCTTTTCCTCATTATAAAGAACTTTAGGGACTTATCACAGAGCATTTCCAGACAAGCTTTGTGTCATTTTCTCAAAGGTAGGAGGAGCCCTACACATTGAACTCACACAGCTCAAATGGAGAATCCATGTTTTCAAGGACAGGACATAACTCTGCAAATTTACAGGATAAATTTCCAACCTCCAGGTGTTCAGGGACTGAACAGCAGCACCAACAATAAGCAAGTGTTAAAGGAGTTGTCCATTAATTCACAGACAGATCACAGCTGTGGGAAAGGCTGGGAACAGGCCATTCCAGAATATCTTTATTTATTTAAGCAACATACTGGTTTCAATGTTTTGGTGGGAGAAGATCAGAGTATATTATTTAATATAAATCTATGAATGAGCTACTCGCTGATGCTTGAGCACTGTAAAAGCAGACAAGAAGGATTTGGCTGTAATTATTATTTTAAGATTAATTTCCCACTGAGGTTCCTCTGAACTACCACAAGGAACAGGGGAATTGTCAAAAAAAAGCCTTTTAGAAGTATGTGGTGCTGGTTTCCTTCAGAAGAGTGAAGTTATTACAGCAGGTGGGTAATTCCTGCCTGTCCAAACCTCTTTTTCCTTCTGAATCCCCTTGGTCTCCTCCTGCAGGTTGGCCAGGACCTGCCTGAGCTTGGCCTCCTCCTTCTCCTTGGCCTTTTCCAGCAGCTCCCTCTTGGCCGTCATGTCCTCGATGGCTTTGGTGCTCATGGAGGGGATGTTCCTCAGCTCCTCCACCTGCACCACAAAAGGACTTTGAAGCTCCTCTCCCACTGGGACAAGGGAATTCCCGAATCCCCCCTCGACCCAAAGACATCTCAACAGCTGGCAATGACCAAATGGATGACACAGATCCAGGAATTACTTCCATTAATGGAGAAATCACTGCAGTGAGTGATTGGCAAACAAAACCTCTGGCTGATTTAATGACTTAAAATATCTGATTAAAACAATTTAAACCCCATTTTTCCACCTTCTTTGTTGCAATTGGTGCCCTTTCCATTCTCTCCCACAATTAACTGCACTTTTCCAAGTCAATCCAGCTGATCCATCCCAGTACCTTTTCCTTGTCCTTTTGAAGCTGCTTCTCCAGTTTTTTAGCCTTGCTCTTGACATGTTTGAGAGTCTCCCTCACTTTCACATCTTGCAAATCCAACTGAGTGAATTTTTCTTTATTTTCCTCTATGAACTTCGTGATTTTATTGGATTTCCTGAAGTAAAAAAGAAAAAAAGAATGATTTCATACAGTATAAAAATAATGCCAGTGGAGCTTAGCTTAATAAATCAACATAAAGAATTTAAACCAGAATTATTCAGTTTTTGTGATTAACAACATCCAATATTTCCTATATTCACAGTATTTTCCCTGGCAAAGTGATGTTTCATCAGGAAGAGATCAACTGCCCAAGCAGTATCAAACATATTTTCAGAAATTTTCATTTTTTTCTTGACAGAATTGATAATTCCCATCTCTCCCCAGTAATTCCCTGAAGATGAGCAGGTCAATATTGCAGCTGGATTTGGGATCAGCACCCAGGCAAAGCAATTTTAAAGAAACACAATTTATGCATAAATATACATGAGAAAAACAAGGGAAAATTCCCAAATCCATGCCCCTAAGGATTAGGGTTGAAAATCTAAAAAGCATCTCCCAATTCTTCTTTTGTACAGTCAATATAAAGAAATATTTAAAATCCATTAGAAAGATCAGGCATTTTCTTATTATAATTGAGAATTACCCAGAACCAAATCAAACCAACGTGAATTTGCTTTAATTTATTTTTGTGCATTCATTTAAATGCTTTTTTGTGTATTTAGATGTACCAGAAGTGACTCTGCTCATCGGATAATTTATATTTTTGGTGGGAAATGTGTAAAACACGATGCTACATATCCCTGAAGGTACTCACTTCTCAAGTTCTTTCAAAGCTTTTTTCTTGGTTTTTGTTTCCTCCGCAAGATTACTGCTTTTCTCATTAACACTTTTAGTTTCTTCACTAATTTTCTCTTTCTGCATTTCCAGGTCGTTTATTCGTTTCTTTAGGTCATGGCTAGGAAATAAAACAATAAACTCTCACTTTTCTCCACCTTCATAATGAATCTCTATTTCCAATCCTCAGTGCAACAACAGGACTATGTAAGGGATCAAAAGATAACAATAATTTGGAATTAAGAAATGCAAAATATTTCTAATTCGAGATACTGAAGCAAAGTTTAACAGCACTCCCACCCCATTAAAGCCAACCCAAACCCTGAGAATTACTTACATATAATATTGACAGATCTTATTCTTTTCCTTAAATATTTTGTTTTCCAAGCACAGGAACTCAATGGCTTTATTCTTGTCCTCTTCCAAGGCTTCTTTTTCTTTCTCCACCATTTTAACTCGATTTAACTGGAGAAAACAGAGGGGCAGAGCTGAGGCAGGGCCAGCACTACAGGAGGAAACCTTGAGGAGAAATCCCAACCCTTCCTAGGACATGAGTCCTCTGGAATAATGGTGATCAGGAATTACCTCTGCAAGGCAATTTTCAGGTGATTTTCTCTAGCTCAACCTTCTGACTGGCCATTTTAAATTTAATTCCTACAACTGCAGGTCTTGTGTTTCCTTTTAAAACAAGTCTGCCACAGCATTTACCAAGGACACATCAAAGAAAAAAGAACTTTGATATGATTTAGAGCTTTTTAAGTCCTTTTAGCACTCAACGCATCAATCAAACGTTACAAAAGCAGATTTTGCAGCAGTAATTTTGGGTGGTTTTAATTCTCCTCACAGGGCTGTGTGTGAGAAATCCTGGGATTTGTTTAGGATCCCCCAGGAGCTGGAGGCTCACCTTCTCCCCCCTGCGCTCGTTGAGGAGCTCCACTCTGCGGCACAGGGTCTGGATGGGCTCCTTGAGCCGTGCAGATCCAATCAAATCCTCCAGATATTCCAGCATCCCTTCATCATGCTCCGTCTGCCCTTTGGGCTTCATCATGGAAATCTGCTCCACTTCCCCCTTGGGAAACACAAGTTGTTTTCTTAATGGGGTTTTTTTGTGGGGTGGGGAAAGTATTCTGGAAAAAAATCTATGGAGTGAGTATAAAACGTTATAAAAAGAGAATGAAATAAGGCAGCAATTAAAACTATTCAAACTGGAACATCACAAAATCATTAAGGTTGGAAAAGATCTCCACGATCAAGTCCAACCTTCACATTTGAGAAAACAAAGATCAGAATGAAATTTCCTCTCCAAGGTGGGGATGTGGAGCTACCCTTCAGGTCTGACCATTCCTTCAATCCCTAAAGATGCAAAATGTGTTTCCCCAAACTAAAAAAACAAGAGAATAAAGCAGGCCCATGGCAAGAGAGTTTAATCAAGACTGAAGTCCCTGAAGGGTCTCTTCAAAACCAGAAAATCCATAAAATCCTGGCTGATGGATGAACTGGAATTGTAATTCACTTAACTGAGGCTTCCTTGGTGGAGGAAAAAAAAAGGATTCCTTAGGTATGAGGGTTCCTTTGTGTAATTTCCCTTTATGTACAGCATTCAGTGATTCAGGTGATACTAAAAATAATTTGATTTTTCAAAAAGAAGATTTAGAAAGGATTAAAGAGAGGCAGTGACAAGGACAGTTTGTGTTAGTGCTGCAGGTCTGACAACAAAAAAAACCCCAACCCAACTCTTATCTTTATTTCTTGCACATCTCAAAAAGCCAAACAATCACTTTGTGAGTAACTGCTGCTAGATGATATAAAAACCCAATTACCCATTTGCTCCCTTGCCACAGAAGTGTGGTTTCTCTCCCCAAAACTGCCTGTCAGCCCATGGGGGAAGAAACTGCAACCTCTTAAATTACTTTGGGATTGTCAGAAGTCTTCTTCCTTCTTGCATTAAAGCATTTCCTCTGTTTACATCCACGAAAAAACAATCACAGGAAAGGTTTAACTCAATGCTGACCAGGACTGAGAAGTTTCCACACTGGGTTTACATCCCTCATGTTCAGAGTTGTAAATCACAAACCTGTCCTGGATTTAACATGGAAAAATGGGAATTATGGACAAGCAAGGAATGAATCAATTTTTTATTTTTTGGCTAAATATAATTAACCATCTCAAAGAAAGATGATGATGCAGCTGTGGGGTTTCTCTGTAGCTCACTAAGGGGAATACTTACATTATTTTCTTATTGGGTAAAATAAAATATTTAGGGTAAAATACTAGGGTAAAAATAAAAATATTTAGAAATTATTAATTAAATAATAAGAGTACTAAGTATTATTTAGTATCTATACTATTTATTAAAACAATATATAAAGAAATCTGTTTATTCCACTCCAGATTTAAGAAATAAAAATGTTTCCAGCTGTTTTAATTGATAAAGGAGAATGAAAAGCTTGTACCTGCTCTTGACAATTAACAGAGCAAACAGATTTTACAACTCTGCATTGTTAAAACTCAGTTTAAGGTTTTCTAACTTTTTAGCTTTGCTCATTACTTGACCCATTATTTGAATTTTGAATTAGAAAGCCCCAAACATCCTTGCTCTTTCTGTATTTTTAAATCCCCTGACGTTCTGAAAGTGAAACCAAGGTGGGGCAGGCAGACATTTGTTGAGCCATGAGGGGAACGAGCTCAGGCAGCTGCTCAGAGCTGGCACCCCCACCTTTGCCAAGGCTCCCACCAGAACCCCAGCAAATCTCCAATTCCTTCCCTCAGTTGGCTCCCTCTGGCTCAGGGATTCAGGAGAGGCAGCAATGTGTAAAATAAAAAGGAAATGCAGGCTGTGCTCAGACAATCAAAATGGATATCAACACCCAGCCATGGGCAATGCCAACACAGAACCAAACATCCACACAAGGGAAGAAATCCCTGGAAAAAAACAGCCTCAGATCTGTCCTGGAGAAGCTCCAGGGTGACTGAACTGTGACTTTCCAGTGCCTGAAGGAACAACAGGAAAGATGGGCAGGGACTGTTTACAAGGGATGGAGTGCCAGCACACAGGGAATGGCTTCCCAGTGCCAGAGGGCAGGGAGAGATGGGATTTTGGGAAGGAATTTTCTCTGTGAGGGTGGGGAGGCCCTGGCACAGGGTGCCCAGAGCAGCTGTGGCTGCCCCTGGATCCCTGGCAGTGCCCAAGGCCAGGTTGGATGGGGCTTGGAGCAGCCTGGGACAGTGGAAGGTGTCCCTGCCATGGCAGGGGTGGGACAGGGCAGAATTTAAGGTCCCTTCCCACCCAAACCATCCTGAGATTCCACAATTCCACACCCACCAAGCCCTTTGGGAAGGTTTGACACTCAGTGCAAGAGCTCTAAATGGAATTACAAACCCAATTTCAGCTTCTACAGCGTGGAGCCTTCCACATCCAAGTGGATCCACTGGGATGCAGATACAGCACAACCTGCAAGTGGCCAACTCCAGCTCCGTACCATGCACACACATCCCAGGACCAGCTTCCACAGAATTCCTCAGGGTAGTTATCAGGGAGCAGCTACTGGGAATCCTACAACACAACCTCATCTGGGGAAACACTTCCAAACCATCAGCTGAGCCCTGGGACAAATCAGGACAAATCTGGTTTGAGACCAGGCTGTAAAATAAGCAAAGAGCCCTTCTCAGCTCAAAGTAGCTCCTCTGGTGAAAAGCATGAGGAATAAATTCCAGCAATTTGGAACCTGTGTTTCTCTGCAAAGCTGAATAATTCACAGCTGTGATGTTTAAGATACTTCCTCGATTTAAGAATTTAAATTTCTATTGTACCTAAGTAAAGAGGAAAAGCTTTAAAAGAAGTTTCAGGACTGGCAACACCAGCAGCAGGTTCCATCACTGGTTTAAAACTCTGAATTTGCCCACAACCCCCATTCTCTAAAAGCAGAAAAACACAGCTGATCCTCTCAGCACAGCTCTAACCCGACTTTGTCCCATGTTTTCTGGCACACAAGGATTGGAATTACAAACAAGGTTATCAAACTGTTTGATAAAGGGAAGGTTTGACCTACTCATGAGGCTTTTTCTGCAACTCTTACGCTGGTCTAGAAACAACATCCTACAGAGGTAACTCCCATTTGATGCACTGCATTCCAGAACCTTCCTTTTCCTTTGGGAAAGGGGTCCTTTTTCCAAAGCTATGGAGTGTGAATGGCACAAAGTGCTAATCCCAGCAGGGACAGGATCCAGCCTCCAGTGCTGTAACTGGGGCTGTGGGACATTCGTGCTGGGATAGTGCTGAATGGGAATGAGGCAGCTTCAGGATACTGCCACCATACTCCATCCTAAAATTCTGGTGTGAAAGAGACAGGGATGGCAAAAAGCCTCTGGAATTGAAAAATTACTGACAGCGACCTGAGAACTCTTCATGAATAACAAACATCAGATTTTGGGGTAAAAGGGACCTTAAAGGGACCTTCCACTATCCCAGGCTGCTCCAAGCCCCATCCAACCTGGCCTTGGGCACTGCCAGGGATCCAGGGGCAGCCACAGCTGCTCTGGGAATTCCATCCCAGCCCCTCTCCACCCTCCCAAGGCTCAATTCCTTCCCAATATCCCATCCAACCCTGCCCTCAGGCAGGATGAGTTGTTTCTGGAGACCCTAGGAAGATGTTTGCTTTTATTGATTATTGCCTCCTCTTTTCATCCCCGAATATTTGGGAAAAGCTTTGGGAAGGCAGCAACTTGAAAAGCCTGAGTTTTGTCTAAACTGTCATTACAGCATTCCCAGAGCTCTTGGTTAGTGTCCCACAGAATAATTATGGCACCAAGGAGATAAAAACAGTTTTCCAGGATTTTGGATTGTCAATTTCTGCAGTCTGAAGCTTTAAAAGTGCTGAGAAGCTCGGGAGAGCTTGGAATGCAGTAGCTGGGAATGCAGCGTGCTCTGGGCAGGAGCTCAGGGGAGTTTGGGTGGTTTCTGAGGGGAATTTCGTGGTGCAGTTGTGGTGGTTTAGGTTTTGGAGGGGTTTTTTTTAGGGGAGCTCTTCACCACTACTCAAACATGGAGTAATGTGACATCTGACTGAAGTGAAAATCACAGTTGTGCTCAGGAGAAACGGCTTTAGAGAAAACACTCAGTAGAAAATGCAAAATTATAGATAAGAAAAGCCTTCCCTGGGCTGAGGACCAGTCAAACCAGGTAATTTTGTTTCAAAATCCCATCAAACCACCAGAAAATGTAATGTATAATAACTGTGACTATGACACTTAGTATTTTTAAGAATACTTAGTATTTTTAAGACAATTTTTTAAAATTCAGATCAATATTTTAGTAGTTTCACCATAGCAGCAGCGTAATTTTATAATATACAAGGTTTTGAAGCTTTTTAAACCCTCATAAAATGAAGTTTTCTTATTGAGACCAAAATCTGAGCATCAGCAAACTTTACTGTAATCCAACCATAACACCTTTTACAGCTCAATTCCAATAATTTTGCAATGGAATACTTCAGTCTGTACATTTAATTTGCTTACTAAATAGAGTGATTCCATAAATTAGTTTGCAACTTTATGGTATTACATAAATGAAATGGAATTAAGTGATATCTGAATGTAGTGGTCAGGATGTCATTTAATTTATGATGCATCACAAGATTAAGGGATATTTGTGATGAAATAGTACTGTAAATGCATGGGTAAATAAAATTTAATGTAAACATTGTTTGCAGTAATAAAAGCCACCTTAACTCACACTTTTGTGGAGTATTAGAGCAGCCAGAGCCAAAACCTGCTATTTGTTTGTCCAAATGAAAAAAACCCATCTTAATTCAAATTACAACCCAATTTCAATTATTTTCTAAACTTTTTAACATGGAATTTGAGACTAAAGTGACCCAACATAGGGCAAACTTCTCTTAATACAATAAAGATCATGTTATATTTTAATCTATTTTCCAGACCACAGCAATGTTTCAATTATCTCAAACACTGAAGGAGCATGGACAGATTTTGCAAGAGCTTCTACAGAAGCTGAAAACTCCTCAGCATCCTGAGGAGCAAAGCCAGAGTGATACAGGGACACTGGGTTTGCTCAAAGGAAAAACACACTAAAACATCTGGAATGTTTATTATAAACCTGTTTTTCTAGAGACTTAAAAGAGGAAACCCAAGACTAAGTCTGGTTTTTCCTTTAGTTTTTTACCCCACTCCTGCACACAGAGTAGAAGCAGTGTTACTACAAAGTTACTACTCCTGAGTTCAGCTTTTTGCTCGTTCAGCTCCAGTTCCACCTGTTTGACACAACCTGGAACAGCTGCAAAAGTCAAGGGGCAGTAAAATTTAGAGGAGAAGTAGCCTGGATGTTGTGTAATTTTGTTTTCTCACTACATTTTTGTTTCCTGGCTGTTTTGTGCCATCAATTTCTTGATAACAAGGCACCAAAAGTGCATTTTTCTCTTAGAAAAACCTTTAGGCAGCAAAATGAGACAAGTGTCTCCCTTTCCCTGCCTTCAACTTCTGTTTTCACCCTCTCTCCCATATTTCAAATTTTTAATTTTTATGTGCACACCCGTGGCTTTGGGGTTTTTTGCCCCCCTTTACCACAAGGGTAGCTCTCACTTTTTAAGCAGGAGTAGAGTAAGGAATGGCAAAAATAAGTCCTAAATTGCTGTATCTTCAATTTATTTTGACCCATACTCCCATCTCACAAAGCTTTGTCCATGAATTCCAATTCTGCATCCATGGACTTTGGAAGCTATGTATGGAGAGAGTCAATATTCCCATAATCCCATTATTGTCCTGCTGTAATATAGCTCTTGTAAGCTACAACACATTGTTTTGGGATTTTTTTCCTGTAATTCCATATTATTGTTGCTGTTATTAAATGCTTGCAGCCCTATCTCATTTTTACCCTTCAATTTTACCATGTGGTGAATACACAGGAGGGGAAAAAGCACCAAAAATTTCATGCTCTGCCTTTCCAGGAAAGCTCAGTGGGAAATAAAGTCAAATAAAAAATAAATGCACATTTAAAAATCTACAATGTCACCACTGTTCAGAGATGAAGAAAAACTCAGAATGAGCCTTTATACAACATTCAGTTGGTTTGCACATAACTACAATTCTGCATTCTGGAAATAATTTTAGAAGTTTTAAGGACATTGCTGTGTTTAATACAAGAACACAGAGTGAGTGCATATGTAGAATCACTTTGGAATTTAATCAGGAATTGGCAAGTCCAACCTGCAATGTTTGATTTGTTATTGGTGTGTTCTAAAGAAACTATTCAATCATCACTCATTTTCTCTTCCCATTTTTCCATGTTTTTTCTGCACAATCTCCTACAGGAACAACTCTCTCTTCACTCCCAATGCTGGCAGCACAGATATTTTATAATCCCATTTATAATCCCATTTATAGCCTCAGCTCCAGTGTCCCATCAGGAGCACAGACCTCAACAATTGGGAATTTCTGGTTTATCTCAAAGGGGAAGAAATTCTCTCCCTCATTTCCTCCCCACTCCCCTGGAAGTGACTCCCACGTTGTTCCCACACAGGAGCAGGTGAAAAACCTGACAGAATTTCCTTTCTGGCAATCTCATCTTGCCACAGGATAAGACTGAGCTCCAGTCAATTACAAAATACACCCAAATAAAATCCCTGCAGTTGTTTATACCTGCTTAATATTACAGGACAATATTTTAATTAAGTCTATCAAATATATTCAAGTGAAACTTGTAATTAGTGCAAAATCGACTTGAAGCAGTTTCAATTTCTCTGTAAGATTCTGAAATAAATTAAAATCAACTTAGAAGCTTGCTGCCATGAATACAGAATTAATTCTGCAATATTTATGTGCAAAGGGGCTGGCTGGGGGTTACCTGGGCAGCTCCACTTTGCTTTTCCATCCTAAGAGAAGCAGAGGTGACTCTGCTTCTCTTACCTCGCCCATCCCAGAGGTGGCCACAGCCTCTGATCCCAAATATTCCCCCTCTGCACTTCCAAACCTGACATTCCTTCAAGTGCTCCCATTTCTTTCATCATTCCTTAGAGGAAACCAGGCAGGAGGAAGATGCTGAGATTTTTTAACCTTTCAGAGGAATCACTACAGAGAACAGCACAAATACTTACTCTGAGTTTGTCAGCCTGGGCAGAGCAGGGTTCCAAGGCTTTCAGTGAAAGCTAAATAATTTTGTTTGTTGTTCTTTACACCTCTGCAAGTTCCTGGAGTGGGAGCAGTAGGTGTGGAAGACAGAAAAGCAGCAGCAAGGTGCCAGATTTTCCCCCAAACACACTTTTTCAACTGACAAGATGCACTTTTTCCTGTTGCAGTTTCAGGCTGGGGCAAGCTCATTAAAATTCATCATATTTATAATAATTTTAAATATTAATTATGATATTAATGCAAAAATAATTGTCTATTCCTGAAGTACTAAAGGCACAGGGCAATTTATTTAAAATGTGCAATGTGGACTGTGGGAAGTTAAGGATCACAGAAGTGACAAACTCCTCCTGTTCTGTGCTGGCAACATCCCATTGGAAGCAGAAGAATTTTGAAACCAGATTTATTTCAATTTGCAAGTTCAGGCACAGAATTTGTAATTTTTCTAGAACTACTCAATTACTCTCATGTTTTCTGTTTTTCCACTGGTGTTTTTTTGTAATGTTATTCACAGAAGTCAGCAGCAGTTTGATTTTAATATTTTCAGTTTGGCATCAGCAGAAATACCTAAATCAAAACTCAGCTTTCAAATTTTACCCTAAAAAGCACCAAAATCAGCAGAAAAATACTGCAAAATAGGGGGTGAAAGGGGGAAAAGGAAGCAAAAAAACTGAAGCAGTCTTCTAAAAAGCAAATATTTTCCATTGAGTACTGGTAATTATGTTAGCAAGATAAAATCAAAGCTCTAAAGGTGTTGTTTCTACATGTAGGACATGTTCTCCTACAACATTTTCTTTAGTACCAACAGTGAATGTTCTGTCACACACCCAAACTAGCATTTGATAATCCTTAATTAATATTTTTATCCAAAATGAAATATTTTAATCACACCCTATTGATATAGGCAAAAATCAGACATTTATAACTTATTTAAAATGAGAAATACTTGGTTAAACTTAGTTTAATTAAACTCTTAGTTCTGCTATAAAAAAAAAATTAGTAAAAGCCAAATAAACCTGTTACATATCTCTTTAATTTTAAATAATTTGGAAAACATTAGGGAGAAAAAAAGGCAATCCTTGGGATAACAATCCATAGCCTTAGATGGTCTTATTTGCTTCTAACTGTAAATTTTAGGATTTGGGGGTTGAAGTTCTGCTGTCATTCTGTGGAAAATATTGCTGCATTTCCCAAGTGGAAATACTCAGCTTTGGACAGCCAGATCAGTGGATTTCACTTTAAAAAGGCAAAGAGAAAGGCCCTGCCCTCAGTCAGAAAGGCTAAAAAAACCAGAAAATCTCAGTGCAGTTTCTGAGACAAAGCCTGGTGGGATGAAAGAAAAAAAATATGGTGGGAAAACTCTGGTTTATGCCTGAATATTGGCTCTATTTCTCTTTGTAGGGTGGAAAGCCTGAAATTCTAGCTTTTAGGAAAAAAGGGATGCTCTCCTCATTGAAACAATTTGTGGGAGAAGAAAACAAATCCCATTTGGGGAGGGGGGGTGGGAGATATAAAATAAATTAAGATATCAATATTCCTTTCCAAATGTTCCCCTCCCCTGCTCCCAATGTTCTCTAACACTGAGCTTTGGGTATCTCTGCCCCAGCACTTCCACCCTGCTTCATCTTTCACTTTACATTTCTCCCTTCTGGAAATTTGGGTAAAATGAGATTTGAGAACAACTGTATGTATTTACTCCAAGTTGTTTTCTTGGAGGTGCTTCTTGCTCCATCTTGAACCAGAAAATACAGGAATAAAGTGTTGGAGGAAATAATTAATTGGCATGGAGACTTGCAAAGAGAGATATCCTCTTTTTGTGGGTGTAGCTGTAAAAAAGGACTGTACAGAAAGCCTGGAGGAAGTGAAGCAAGCACAGCCACCCAGCTACAAGTTTTTTATATATATATATTTTTTTTAGAGGGGAACTGGAAGCTCCTTTGACAGAAACAGGCCTAAAATAAACTCTGTTAAAACATTTCAGACCTTGGGAAGCTCCCACTAATCACTGATTTCTAAGCCATCATTCTCCAGAGTAGGTTTGGGACTTGTTAGTAATTACAGGTAATGGCAGACATAGTTATTTAATGGAATTAATATTTAAATACTTGTAACTCAATTCACATTTTAATTGTCTGGCATGTAGCAAAATTCTCATTATTTAAAAACTAAAAAAAATTAGTGTGGTTCCCTTCAGCCTGACTTTAAAAACAGCAAACAGATGCAAGCAAGCCTCAGAATTTGAAGGTCAAATTTGAATATAAATGATATTATATTGACAAATTGTGATTATTTTTACAGTATGGGTTGTGAACTGTAGCTGTTAAAAGCAGAGGCTGAATTGGTCATAAACCTGCTATTTCTGGAGCTGTTAAACAAGTGTAAACAACAAGCACAATTCAGGAGATTTTCCTTGCACCTATTTTATGCACAGTTCATTTTTCCACACTCATTCCTCAGTAAAACCATGTCTCTGTAGGAGAGCTGCAGACAACAGTAAATTAAACAATAAACAATTACAATTTAAATTCATATTGATGCATTTTAGATGAAAGTACACCCCAGATGCTGAGTCTCTGCCACGCTGAAGCAGCACAATAATATTGGGGTTGAAGGTTTATTTTACACGCCAATATTTACGTGCTGCTAGGGCGGAACGAGCACAACTCCTCCAGTCAGGAACACAATTCCCTCATGGAAAAAAGGGACATCAGGATCCCCAACTGCTTCTCTGCCTTCAATTCCTACAGCAGCAAATAATGATTCGCACCTTGAGCAGAGCATGCAAACCATGATGTGCTGCTACAGCACTTCAAGGCCTCCAAGGCAAGATTTCAAACCTGCATTTTTTTTAAGAGTTTTAACTGGAAATACAACTTTCAAATCAGTTTTATTCACACACCAACCTGTAAAATTAAGAACCTGTTATGATCCAGATCAATTCCATGGCTTCGGAGAAGCATCCCAACATCTCTGAATGTCTTTTTCTTGCCATTGATGTAGTAGTTGGAAGAATTGTCTCTATAGGCAGTTCTAGAGACATAGAATTTGCTGTCAGGAATGACCTCATAATCATCTCCTTCCTGCTTTGAGGAAACACAAAGCCAGAGAAACAATTGCTGTAGCTGTGTATTTACCTCCCATTTTACAATTAAGTAGATAAGTTTTATCATGATCTGGTTTTATCACGGACTCTGAGTTGTAGAAGTGAGAGCTGTCTTAAAACTGCATCTCTCAAAAAAAGAGAGAAAAACAACCAAAAATAAAAATCCTTTGAGAAGTGGACAAAAAAATACCCTGAATTGTTTCAACTGAATTGCCTTCATCTGATGCTTTTCCCACCTCTAATATCAGCTACTGCTTTGAAAATGCTGCATTTATTCCCTTTCAAATGCCAAAGGTTCCAGTGGCTCTGCTGTCCCAGCCTGGGCTGTGACTCTGGGAAGCCCTGAGGGACTGCAGAGCTCTCTGCATCTGCAGCTCCTCTTCTCCAGAGCTGCTTTCAGCTCAGCAGCTCCAAAGAGAAACTGCACAAAGATAAAAAAACCAAACATTAAAGATGTGACAAATGTGACATCAGCAGCTTCAAAAGAGAGCTTCCATTTACCTCCAGAGCAGCAGCCAAAATAAAGCTGGTGCCAGGCTTTAAGAAGTTAAAACTTGCCCAGATTAACCCCCAAGAGCTCTCAAATTGCTCTCTGGTACATGCAGAGGGGTTTTAAATCAAGCTCAGCTTCTGGATGTTAACACAAAGTAAAAAAAAAATTTTAAAAAATTAAATAGATTAATTTTAAAATCTGGTTATTATAAATATAAAAAGAAAAATAAATAAATGTCTTTTCAAACAGTTCCTAAAAAAGGCTAGAAATGCTGCTACTTTATTAACATCATTTTTGAAATTTCAGTGTACACCTCCTACTTTTTTGGTTGATCCTAAACTTAAAAGTTTGGATGTGTGCACAGAAAAGAAATTTAAATTAAGACAAATAAATTCTTTGTACCGCAGTTGCAATGAATCAACAAAAAAGTGCTAAAGTTTTTATCAATACACAAAGCAGCAAGCAAAATAAGTATTCTTTTAATTTACCAACACTTTCTATTTCATTCAATCAAAGTATCAGCTTCAAAAAAATTTAGTGGTAAAACGTGGGGTCCAGAATTTTTACTGAAAAATCTGTTATAAAATTGCAGGCATGTTTACAGTACATAAAGTGTAAGTAAGTTTCAGATTCATTATATATTTTTCTAAATTTAGGTAACCTAAAATAGTTTCTAAATGGTTTGAAAAGTTTTGCTTAAATAGGTTTTATTTCTTAATACATGTTTGTGTTATACATTTAAGAATATATAATATGTCCAAATACAGACTTATAAATTTTTATTTAATTCTTTTAATTGCAGAAGTAAGTTTTATGTACTTGAGGTAAATGAGATAACAAACCTAAAACGAGTTCTTCTTAAAATGATTATTAAAAATTTCTAAATTGTTTTAAAACAGACATATACCACATATTAGTCTTGCAGCAAATAAAAAAAGAATCCTTACTAATATTTTAAGAGCTGCACTACTCAACAGAGGAGTTTTTAAAGTTAATTAACACTGATGGTTTATATCCCAAAGGTAAACTAATCATGCTATGAAGTTTTCCCCAGCTCCAACTAAAATAAGCAAATATTAAAAAGTTTTTCAGATCCTTAAAGGAAAAACCCAGGCTCCCCTGTTGTGCCTGGAATCATACATACCTTGTCAGAGATCTTTTGGAAGTGCACTTCCACAGAACAGCTCTGGATGTCCTTGTGCTCGTCAGAATTATGGATCAGCACCGAGAGTTTTTTGGATCTGATTTTTTGGGCTCGATAGCCAAATACAAAAAGCAGGGAATCAATGATATTTGATTTGCCACTGCCATTTGGGCCGATAATACATGAAAAACGCTGCATAGAGAAGGGGGGAAAAGTGATATTCAAAGGGAAATAAAACCTGCCCAGTGTCCATCACCCATTTAAAACACAATTATTGCTCGGGCATGCGAGTGTTTGAGAGCTCGGCTTTTGTT
The DNA here is from genome assembly GCA_013398115.1 of Falcunculus frontatus. NCBI lineage: Eukaryota > Metazoa > Chordata > Aves > Passeriformes > Falcunculus > Falcunculus frontatus. Next base: position 92,470 of record VZRV01009664.1, read on the forward strand.
GCCAAAGGTAAAAGTGAATAAAAGCCTCCCATCTCAGCACAGCTTTCCCAGCTGAACTGGTTAAAAAGCCCTGCACTTCGCAGGCTTCACAAGCAAAGTTTCATGCTCAGCCACGTAAGTCTCTTGTGGGCACTAAAAAATATTCTCTTTCTTCAAACACAGCCCTAAAAGTTCTCCAGCAAACGAAATCAAGAAAAAAGTGAGCTTTTCTAAGCTGTGCTGACAAATTAAAATTGCACAGCACTGGAAAGTTGCACTTAACTGTTTTCTCTACTTAATTTAGAATATTACTATCAAAATATTTCTAAACTTTAAATATTTTTTCAGTTATTTTGAGGTCAGCTTAGATGAAAATGCAGGAAGGAATAATACCGCCCCAGTCTTACCTTCAGTTCAAAACTACTTAAGGTAAAAGAAAGATACCTTGTGAAAAGGTCCCAGAGTTTGCTCCCCTGCATAGGATTTGAAGTTCTGGTTTACAATGTGAGTGATCATGAGCCGAGGAGCACCAGGTTCACTGGTCATTGCTGGAAGTGGGGGAGGAGGGATGCTACCCAAAATCTCTTCTAAACTTCGATTATCCACCACCTCATCTGAGGCTGCTAAAACCCATCCAAATAAACAGAAAGATAAAAAAAAAAAAGAACAAAACTGTAAGCTCTCGATGATTTGACACCTTTTAAAATGCTCAACCGAAAAAGCAAACATCACTTCTGTCTGAATCAAAGCTACGTTTTGGCCTGTAATTATTAATATGAGCTGAGTGGAATTAAAATTCTTCTTTCCACAAACAAAATGTTTTTTAAGAGCTACTTAAGATGTTCCATCGCTGGGTTTGTTCTTTCATTATGTAATTCTTATTCCAACACACTTTAACAGGCCCCCTGCAATTCCAACAGCTCTAACCATCACAATAAATCTGCAAATCTGAAGCAGGCAAAGCCTTTCTAATTAATAAGTGCAAAGCCACATTTCAGGCGTGCTCCAGAGTCACTGTGCAAGATTTGGGGATCTCTGCACGAGGCTCTGAAAGCTGCAATGACAGCACGGCTGCTCTGCAAAGACAGGAAGTTTGTTACGAAAACAAACTGGCCCCCTGGATATCAGCAGAGCAGCTTTTCCCCAGGCACCAGCAACTCCTTCTTCCAACAGGCAGCAGTTTCTGCCACCAATTTCAATGTATCCATCTATTTGTCAAATACCTGCCTTTAAGAACTGCACATCTGGCTCCCTAAAAAGTCACACAGCTGCTGGTTTTTGAGATTTTTTTTCTGCGAAAGCTCAACTCAAGGAACTCAAGAAAATGCACTGCTTCATGAAAAAGAAAGTCAAATCATTTTAAGAGTTAAGTAAATAAACTTGACATTTATTCCATTCCAAGAAATCCCATACCATTGGCTGCCTATAAATTTGAAAAATCCTGCTGTTGTACCACAATCTTAAGTACAATGTCCCAGATCAGGGCTCCGAAATAGGCTTTATTAGGAGAAAGTCTACAAATTGCTTTTGCACTTGTACTGGGCCAAACCCTTTAACTCTTTGCAAGCTCCTTTGACCATTTTAAAAGCAGTTTTAATTTGCCAGGGGTTTCAGCGTTATTTTGTAAAAGAGAAAAGAGCAAATCCCATCTGGAAGAGTTGGTAAATTCAAGTTGGTGCTAAGGAGGCTCAATCAGCACCACACAGCCAGAGCAGACCTACCTTGGGGAGATTCTTTGCCAGGCTCCCTGGTGCCTTCATTTTCCACTTCCATGTCATTGGAGGATTCCTCCAAGGGCTCCCTGCCCTTCCGATGGGCTGCAGTGGAGGTTTTGGTGCTCTTGCCTGGCACGGTCCCTGTTGGCTGCTCCCCTTCCATTCCAAGCAATCAAACTACTGAAGGCCTCTATCTCCTTTGCTAACACAAACAAGAAAACCCCGTGATCTCAGCACTGAGCTACAACCCCCCCAAGGAAATTTACCTACACCTCTGCCCAGATGTTTGACTCATTTAGAAACTTAAGACTGGAGGTATTTAGAAGACAAAAATCCCAATTTGAACCAAAATATCGAGGTTAGCGTCATGATGGTATATTTTAAGATACATCGCCCCCCAAAACGAGGGGCTGAGCCTAATTTGTATTAACAGAATGGATCTACCTGCTGCCAAATCGTGTGGACACGTTCAGGGCAGTGACTTTGCTCACTGAAAGCCACCGTGGTGCTGGGGGCAAAAGAGTTAAAAACACATTGAATAACAAACCGAGGAGCCACATGTCTCTACTCTCCTGGAAGAACTCGTTATATTTCAGACCTGACACTCATTTTACTTTCAATAATCCGTACTAAATATTTGTATGTATATATAGAGATTGATAAACAGATAGAGAAACAAAAGACCTGCGTAATTATAGCAAAGACTTGACTGGTAAATAATTTAAATCAACACACTCTGCTCACAAAATACAACACAACCCCTCCTGCCAGCATTCAACATTTCACAGAGAAAGCAAAACGAAATACCTTCATCTAGCTGGGATGTTAAAGTGATCTGAGCAAGGACGAGCATTACAAAAGCCATCAGCTGGCACTTCAGCACAGCTCCCCAAACGGGTGAAGAGAAAGCACCCGATGAGAAGAAAAGACGAGTGGGGAGCGAAACTCTCCCCAAAGAGTTGAAATCGCAGCAAGTGGCGAAGTGAGTTCCCAGAAAAACAGACATGAGAAAGTTTACTTCTCACAAGATAAAAAACTGACGTGGTTAGAAAGTCATCTTACAATTGGTGCCAATCATTTGACGTTTTCAGACCTACCCCCAACCCACACTCTCAGGAGAGTCCTTCATTTGGGACAATGGGGGAGGGGGGAAATGAGAGACAGAACTCATTTTCAGGCAATTTGAGTCTATGCCCCCGTTCAGAACTGTTCCGCAATGGCTGTCTCAGACAATTACAGCCTCTCAAAGCACATTTATTTATTTTTTTTTTTTTCCAAACTGCTCCACTCCAACAGAATTGTGCAATATAGACCTATTTACCTTCCCAACCCTTCCCCCCCTCGGATACTTCACCAGAATGAACAAGCCGAACTACTTGACCTCAGCTTTTAAAGCGCGATAAATCAGTTGCCACATAGTCTCTAACAAATTTAACAAATTCGTGCCCAGCCCCTCCCCCGAGCCAGCTCGAAGGTGTTTGGTAAAAGCATCTCTCCTGCCAAGCGCCGTTTTCCTTACGGGGATGGCGAAAAAACAGCCAGAGACAGACAAAAAAGCTTCCTTATTAACAGCCGCTTAAATCTGATAGCGACAAGCCCTGTCAGTGACGAATCTGGGGCTTTTTTAAAGCCTACGGAGCCCGACTGCACCCTTGTCACGCTCTTTCCAAGTCACAGAATCCCAGAATATTCCGAGTTGGAAGGGATCATCGAGTCCAACTCTTTTAAGTGAATGGCCAATCGTTAAGGGCTTTCTTGGCATTTTTCTCTCATCCTTCAAGCATCAAAGCAGCAGGCAGAGCCGGGGCTAGAAGGGACCCTGCTCGAAGTAGATTAAAATCGGGTCTCTCCTCTATCCCAACGCGTCCCTAACCTTCCCCGTCCTCGGCGGATCTCCGAGCCGCGGTCCCCGGGGGTCCCTAAGGGCACAGCGGGAGCTTTAGGCTGCACAGCCCCTCTGTGACCCCCTCCTCAAATCCCTGTGCCGACAGCAGCCGGGACGGATCCGCCGTGCCCGGAGCCCTCGGGGGCACCCTCAGCGGAGCAGCCCGGCCCGGGGAGAGGCGCTGCCGCCGCTTTTGCTCCCGCCGGGCGAGGAGGGAAGTGGGAAAAGAAGGCGCGGGGCCGACCCCGCCGTTCCCTCAGCACCTCCTGCCATCCCCTCAGCAACCCCCGCCTTCCCCCTCAGCACCTCCTGTCTCCCCCACTCAGCACCCTCTGTCTTCCCTCAACACCCCCAGCCTTTCCCCTCAGCACCTTCCCTTCAACACCCCTTGCCTCCCCCTTAGCACCTTCCCCTCAAAAGTCCTTTTCTCCACATCAGCATCCCTTGTCTCCTCTCAACACTCTCAGCATCTCTTTTCTCTCTATCGGCACCATCGCCTTAGCACCCCCTGCCCGGGGCAGCCCCCTGAGGGCACCTCCTCCGCCGCGAAGCCCCCCCAACCCCACCGCCCTGAGGCGAACCACCATCGCTTCCTCCCGCCGAGCTCGTACCTGCTCGTCCCGGCGGCTCCCTGCCCCGGCGAGGCGGCGGTAGCGCGGGCGGCTCCAGCTGCTGTAGAAGCTCGGCCGCTTCCACACTCGAAAATGGCGCCGAAACGGCGAACTCGAACCGAAATTCGTTAGAAAAGCGCGGGGCAGGCTGGGACGGGAGGGGCCGGGCCCGCGGGTTTGAACGGCACCGCCGCCCCCGCCCGCCATCTTGTGTTCGTTACGGCAGGGAGGGGAAAGCGCCCAGAAATCCGCCGGGAGCGGCTTTTTCTGGGGAGAGACGGAGGGATGGGAGACATTAGAGGGTGAGGGTGACGCGGTGATATAGCCCCGCGGCCGTGCCGGCGGAGAAAGGGTTTAGTTTTAATTTTAGAAGTAGGTCAGTGGGCGGCGCTTGGTTGCTGGGTGACGCGCGCCGGTTTAAAAATAATAAAAAAAATTATAAAAAAAAATTTTAAGTGAAAAAAAATTTTTAAATTGTGACAGCGCGGCGATTTTGAAGCGGGTTTAATTAATTAACGGGCGGCGCCGTGGCACCTTGGGGGGGGAGGATCGGGGGGGGACCCGTGAGGGGGCGCAGGAGGAGGACGAGGAGGATGAAGCCTCGCGAGAAGTCGCCATAGAGACGGCGGCGCTTGGCGGCGGGGGGAGCGGGTCCCGCCGCTCCTGAGGCGACCGGAGCGGGAGAGGGAGGCGGGCTCATCCCGGGATCCGCCGGCAGCGGCANGAGCGGGAGAGGGAGGCGGGCTCATCCCGGGATCCGCCGGCAGCGGCAGGTGGGATCGTCCCGGGATCCGCCGGCAGCGGCAGGTGGGATCGTCCCGGGATCCGCCGGCAGCGGCATCCGCCGGGAGCGGGCTCCGGCCGCCGCTCTGCGCGCTCCCTCCCGCTGCCCGCGCAGGTAAAGGCGCGCTGGGGAGGCGGCGGCCGCCGTCCCCCTCCCCTCAGCTGAGTCACCGCCGCGGTGGGCGAGAGGGTCGGGAGCCGTGACCCCCCGGCTGGGCGTGGGACGGACGGATGGAGGGGAGGGAGAGCTCCGGGGGACAACTGAGGGCCGGGCGGGGGAAGCCCCGACCCCCGGCTGCTGGCGGCCCTGAGGGGGGGTTGGATAATCTGCTTCTTGGGAGGCTGGAAACTGAGGGAGAAGCGGGTGTTGGTACGGCCGGAGAGAGGGCGGTGGGGACCGCGGCTGCCCTGAGGGTTTGGTGTCTCCTTCTCCGTGCCCCCCATCCCGCAAGCTGCTCTTTCTCCTCAGCGTTCCCCCCATCCTGCTGTGGCATTCCTTCCCGGTGCCCCCATCCTGCCGCTATTTTCCCTTTCCTGCGCTGTCCCCATCCCGCCCTCTCGCTTCCCTATCCCTCCCGCTAGTTTTCCTTCCCGGTGCTCCCTCATCCTTCCCTCTGGCATTCCTTCCCTGCGCTTCCCCCATCCCGCTATTGGCATTCCCTGCTCTCCACATCCCGCTCTTGCTCCATCTCCTCCGCCATCCCTGATCCTCATCCCCTGGCCAGCAGCTCCGGATGGGAAAAGGAGGAGGCGTGAGGCACTTTGGCTTCTCCGAGTCGGGATAATTCCTAATTATTGCCACATCTCTTCTAAAAATCCAGCGGAGCCGCTGCTGGATTCCTTGGGAGTTGGATATAGGGAATGCGTGGGCTGGTGGTGATGGATGTACCTGTGGATGGCCCAGGGTGGGCGTTCAGCCTTTTAGCGGCACATCCAGAGCAATTAAAATGCATTAAAAATTATAATCAAGTTCCAGGATTTGAAAGGAAAATATCAAGTTTTTCCTTCCTGGCTGTGTCAGCACAAGAGAATCCGGTGATCCAACCTCTAATGTTTCAGGCTTGATCTTAAAGGTCTTTTCCAACCTTAATAATTCAAGGATTCTCTGTTCCCAGCATCATTTTTTCTTTAAGTTGTCCATATTCAGTTGGATAATGTGAAAACAGAATTCCCTTTAAACTCAGGTCTTTCTTGGTGCTTATATTTCCCCAGTACTGATGTAATATTACTCCAGAACTTTTATTTTAGTGTTAGCGTTTTCCGTTTTAATTTTGGCTGCTTATGTATGCATATATATTATGCTAATTATATATACTTATACATGTGGTTGTTTTCTTTTATTACAGTTGTAACACATGGTTTTAATGCTCCATCTGTACAACTGAGATGAGACTGAAGACTTCCCTTTTAAAGGAGCCAAAACATATCCTTTGCCACAGAAAAAACCAGAACATCATATTCATTCTGAATAGACTCTTCCAGAAAGTATTTTTTTATTGTTGAAATTACAGTAAAATACTAGTAAATTGCAGATGGCTTTTTTTTCCTGTTTTTCCTTTGTTCCCCTTGTCATTGAGTGCAGCCTTTAAGGACAACATTTTAAGAGATATTGAACACTTATATATGATGTGGTGTTGATAAACCAGCACCTTTGAATGATAGCTGGGTGTTTTGCACTTGTATTTTGCACTAAGACCCTTCATTAACCCAGCATTTTAGCCATGTTTTGATAACTTTACATCATAACAAGAATTACATTTTTACACGATCATTTGCTTTATTTTTGGCTGAATTTTTACCAGCTCTTCTTGGCACATAAGAGCAAAGAAAACGAAAAATTCTTTTTTTGTTTATATAAAATATTCCAGTCAATCTTATCAAAATAATTCTCCTGTATTGTCCCTTCAATTCTGCATAGCCAAGATGGGATATTTTGTCAGCTTATTTTTAATAGTTAAACTTTTCATATTCCTTAACTGAATGAAACATAAGGAATTGGTGAGCTGTGTGGGATGGACAACAGCTGACGAGCTCTACTCCTGCAGTGATGACCACCAGATTATGAAATGGAACCCTGTGACCAGCGAGACCACTCGAGTGGTGAAGCTTCCAGATGATGTTTATCCCATAGATCTGCACTGGTTTCCCAGAGGGATTGGTGGGAAGAAGCAATCCCAGGCTGAGAGCTTTGTTCTCACAAGTTCTGATGGTAAGGCCATTTAAAATATTTATTGTTTCATACCCTTTAGTGCTCGTGTCACTCAAATGCAATTTGGGGAACAAGAAGCTTTGAGGATTGCTTGGGGTGGGGTTTTTTTTCCCCTTCTCCCCAGAAAGATTTTGCACACAGCCAGATTTTTCTTGCTGCGTGGATTTTCCCACACCAGCTTATTCCTGCAATTTTCCTGCAACAGCCAGTGCCTCTCTGTGATAAGGATTCCTGAATCCACTGGAAAAGGAGCATAATGTCTTTGCAAGGTTGCATTAATTCCTGGTTGAACTGCAGATGTTTGAAATCAGAGCAAATGTAAATTTAATCCCCTTGGGTTTTCTTCTGAAATGCATCTCTTGGGGGATATTGTTCTTTCACTTCCTACTTACATTGGTCGTGTTGCTATTTTTTAACAAAAATGAAGAATGTTTGGCTTTAACCTTCAAATTAAGCACAAATCCTAAGTGATTAGAATTGTTTTCATTTTTCATTGATAATTGTATATTAGGTCAGTATTTAAGAGTCTGTGGAAGTTAATGAACAAAACATACATATTTTATATTCTGTGTTTGGATAGTCTGGGAGTCTCTCACTGGAAATTCCTCCAGAACTGGGGAGTCATTTTCAGGCTGAGGACAGATCTGGCTTCAGTACATAATAGAAATGAAGGACCAGTATTTTACAAATGGGAGATGTAAAGTAAGGTTAAGTTGAATCAATTCTACCTACTCCAGGCACGTGGCTAAAGTTTTCCCTTTTTGTGTAGTAAGTTGTAATTTGAAAGTCTCTGTTCCCTCATTGTTAAGCTGAAGAACAGAAATCCATGGAAATGGAGAAACCTCCACATGGGAATGCAATAAAAAAAGCATTTGACCGTCAGCAATTGTAAATTCCCGTGTTGGAAAAGCAAAGAAGTTGCAGAAGTAAAGATGATATCCATGAAAACTTGATCTCCCCTGTTCTGCAGAGGGATTATGATACAGTTTTAAGTGATGATCACATTTTTTCCAGAGGAATTCTGGAAAGGTGATCCTGCTTTTTACATGTAACCGTGTTCTTCCCTGCTCAGCTACAATTTCCTCTGTTTCCCTCTTCGGAAGGGGCCTTGTGAAAGAAGTAGGAGCTTGTGGAGTGGGAGAGGATGCAAAAGATTGGGAAAAAAGTTGAATGTTTCCTTGCATAACAGGATTTTATCCCATTTTGACATTGCCCATTGTTTTCTTGATATTTTGACCTCACTGAAACATTCTCAGCTACCTCTTCTTCCACTGGAATTTCATTTGTCTCCTATGTATTGAAGAATTGCTTACAGAAGCATTCAGGGATTCTCATTAGGTCAGTGGAAGCTGTTGTTTTAATATGTAAAATGCCATGGAATTCTTTATATCCTGAAAAAAGTAATGGCTCTGAAGAGCTCAGCCTTCATGCTGAGTTCTGTAGGTGATGGCATGGGAATATTCCTAGTCCTGGGATACTGAGTTTAAGGATTCTCCTATGAAAAAAGTCTTGGCTACAGGTAGAATGAAGACACTGTGCATGGGCAAAGGTGATCAGAAAATAAAAGATGTTTGTAATGTAAAAGCAGAAAAGCCCATTTTGGCAATTGGTTTGGAGAAGATAGCATTGTATTCCTCTGAATCCAGTAATTGCTTACACATGAAACAGGAGAATCTCACACCTGAGAGATGTTCTATACAATAAATGATGTATTGTTTAGATAAATTACATTTTATAGTTATAAAATAATGGAATGCATTAAATGAACACTCTAAAAGTATTGGATGGGGCCTGGAGCCCCCTGCCCATGGCAGGGCTGGAATGAGATGGGATTTAACCTCCCAACCCAAACCAGTCTGGGATTCCATGGTATTTTAAATTATCGGTTCAAATAAACTGATTTATCCAAACCATACTTTTTCATCAGCATTAAAGATCTTTTCCTTGGAAATCTTGCATTGGCAGAGAGTTGGCTGGATGATTGTGCCAAAAGTTCTGGTCACTCAGGAACTTGCTTGTTGTGGTTCAGTCTGGCAGCTTAGACCAAATAATACTAAAATAAGTTGATTTTAAAGTAGTTAATATGAATTACTGGACTGTTCCTTCTTCCGAGCTCTCCGTTGTCTGCTCTTTGCTCCAGTTTAAATTTGATCTTCCTGGATTTAAGCAGCATCCCTTATTTGGGAAGAAAGACTTCCTGATCCTTCTGTTGAAATCATTACAAACTTTGGGGTTGGCTGCTGTGGAATTCCATCCCAGCTCCATCATGGAAGCAGGAATAGTTCTGATTTTAGCTGTGAAAAACAACTGGATGTTTCCTTTGTGTTGTTGGTTTCTTGGTTTGTGTGTATGTTTTTATCAGAAGGAGCCAGCATTGCTGTAATAATATATAATGTAACAATAGTGTAATATAATAAATAATTTAATATATAATTTAATTATCTATAGTTATACAAGTGATATACACTGTATCTTTTTTTAGGGAAATTCCACTTGATTTCCAAGCTAGGAAGAGTGGAGAAAAGTGTGGAAGCACATTGTGGAGCTGTCCTTGCAGGAAGGTGGAATTATGAGGGAACAGCCCTGGTTACAGGTGAGCATTCCTGTATTAATGAAGTGCTTTGAAAACTAAAATAATAAGCTACTCTTTTTTTGTCTTAATTATCACTGAAGTTGTTATCACCTTATTTAATAGGAGTTAATTCTGCACTATTTAATTAATGCTGTGTGAATGTTGTCTATTTTAATTAATAGAAGATGTGGTAAATACATTTCTCTTTTTTAGTGATCCTGTTTGGTGTGTCCTCCTATTTACTTGAAAGTAAATATTTTAATATCAGAGTGCTCAGATGGTTTTGTGGCTGTTCTGAACTTCAGAAAGGAGAATATTTGATTTCTTTTTTTTTCTATCTGTTACAAGAAAAAGTTGCTAAGTTGGTACATTTATATCCCACTTATATTTATATAACTTTACTGAGGCCTCATTGATGTTGAATATTCCTGTGTTTTTCATCCTTAATTATCAGTAATTATCACCTGCAGCCTGTCTATATTGATGCTAGGAGAGTGAGCCCACATTTTCTTCATCTCCACACCATTTTTTGTCCTAAATCTTTTGCTAATTAGCTGCTTTTGCCATTTTTTTGTCCAAAATTCTATCTTGGTGTGAAGGGGAACTGATGAAATTCTCTGTGCTGGACTCCTTGCTGGGATTTCTGGTGGTGTCAGCCTCCTCTGCAGCCTCCTGCTGATGGAGGACAGCTGATTCCTCTGGACGAATTCCAGCTCAAGCCACAAGAACTGAAGATAATTTTGGATCTGCTCATTTCCAGACTCTGAAATGCTGCTTCAAGGAACTCTGTCTGGCCTGTTCCTCTGAAATCCCAGAGGGACAGAAATATTGTTCTTTTTAAAGACAGCTTTGCCTCAGGAGCTTCTCCAAAGACAAAGTCAAAATTGTCTTTTGAATCCCTTTTTTTTTTATGAGACTGCATGACACTGACACTTTTTTGGGAGTGTGGGAATTCATCACCACTTCCAGTTTATTCTGAAAAGATCAACTCCTCTTATACCACAACTGTACTTGGAGGAAGAGTAAATAAATCATTGCTACTGCATCATTTAAAATACATTTATGGCTGTGTTTCAACAGCATCAAATGTGCACAAATAAGATTTTTAATTCTAGGGAGGTTTTTTTACATATTTAACCATTTAAAAGCTAGATATAAAAACTTGAAATGTGGTCAATAAATTACTTTTGGATGGAAGAATCCATTAAGTTCTGGGTGCACCTTTTTCCTCATTAATTGAATCTGGGAGGCCTAAACTGAAGGGCCAGAACATTTTAAAAATGACACCACACCAGGAAATCTGTGCTGTTAATAGAGCCCTAAGTGTGCTGTGTAGTGTTTAACAATTTAATCTTCAGTAAATAAACGGAGTTATTGGGTAACACACAGTTATGTTAGAGAATTGAAGTCGTCCAAACAGAGTTATCTTCACTTTCACCATTTATCAACTGTGAAACCTCCAGTTTAATCCATAAAATCTGCTCCTACTCCCCTGAGGCTCCTCAAACTCCTTTAAGCAGCCTCTGGGCCATCAAAGGAATCAAAAATACAGAATTTGGGATCCTTAAATTGTGATGGACTTTCCCAGGAGCAGCTTCAGATAAGATTTCAGGGATTTTCAGGAAAGGAAAACTTGTTGATCATAACTAAAGAACCATCTTAAATATTTTTCCTTCCTATACTTCCTAGTGCACGTTTGGAAGACTAAACAAAAGGAATTTACCTGGAAGAAGACCTGGATTTATTTTAACTCAAGTGTTTCCTGAGTAAATACAAATACATTTGTTAGACTGATTATTGCATTGAATGTTCTGATTCCTGTGCTCATTTTCAGCTGGGGAAGATGGCCAAGTGAAAATCTGGTCTAAAAGTGGAATGCTGAGATCCACTTTGGCTCAGCAAGGTGAGTTCATTTGCTCAAAGTTCCATCAGAACTCGTTAATTTGGGTTATTCTGCAATGTATTTAAATAACAGACCCTAAATCTGGCAGTGATGGTTTGTTCAAGGGGCTTAAGGCCTTAATTAAAATGAAATGTAAATCAGAGTTGCATTCTAGTAAGATTTTAAAAAAATATTTCATTTTTCAAATAAAAAGTATTGCAATATTTTTAGGCAGCAGTCTCAGTCCCACCCTAAGGATTTGGTGCCATTTCAGTGAAGATCCTCAGCTAAATTTTGTTTTTCAGACTTCATAGATTGAGCCCATGTGACCTTCTGACATTTTTGAAGAAACCACATGCACCTGGGGTTGGGTTAAATGTCAGACCCTTATCTCTTTCTGAAACAAATTATCTGAATTCTTTCAACCTAGGGAAGGCATTTTAACCACAGCAGTGAATGTAAAATGCATTTTAGTTCTTTTAAGGAAGTTCACATGCACTTGCAATGTTTTTCAGGTAAAAAGATAAACCAACTGAAATAGAATTTTTAAAAAAAATTAAATTGAAGCACACTTTACTGTTTCTCACTTTATGTTGTCAATTTTTTTATGCGTAATTGTGCTTATTTGAGGTTTGATAAAGCTTATGAAGTAAATGATATGCTGTAGTTTGAAATACAAATTTTCACTGATCTCTGCAAGGTTTTGATGCAGTATAAAAGGACAGTTGAGTCCCCATGGGATAACTGTCACCTTGTATTTGTGTTTTCAACATAAAATCATCTGAAACTTTAAATTCAGAGTCAGAATCCCCCAGCCCCCTTTGTAAGCACTGCCACACCTGGGATCAGGACAGGATTCTGCACTAGTGATGTTGTTTAAGGGAGGTGCATTGTGTTCAACCAATTTTTCCCTTCTTTTATCATCATGAGAACTGAAAGGATTCCCACTGCCAACATTCCTTTGCCTCATTCCACTCTTTGTGTTAGAAATCAATGTTCAGGCTTGGGATGATGATCCACGTGCTTGTTCTATCTTTGGCCTTTATTCCTCCTTAAATTCCCTTAAAATTCTTCCTTTTGTTCCTCTTTGTCCTTACCCTGAAATGTTGTATTTGAGCTTCCACAGTCCACTGATCCATTTTGATGAGGAAACTTTTTTTCCATGGATCTCTGATATGTTTTGGGAACCCACAAGATTATCATGGAATCCTGGAATGGTTTGGGTTGGAAAGACCTTAAAGCTCATCCCATTGCACCCCTTCCATGGCAAGGACACTTTCCACTGTCCCAGGCTGCTCCAACCTGGCCTTGGACACTCCCAGGGATCCAGGGGCAGCCACAACTTCTCTGGGAATTCCATCCCATCCCCTCCCAGGGAAGAATTTAATCCTGATATCTGTATTCTTTTAGAGACACCCTCACAATTATGAACAGTAGGATCTAAAATTGTCTGAATTAATGTTTCTCCTCCTGTGACAGTCCAAAATCCCACCCAAACTCTTGGAATTACCAAAGTGTCTGTTGTGGGCTAAGAAGCCGGATCTTCCTCCCTCAAATCCCAATTTTCTGCCTTTCTCCTTGCTTTTCTCCCAGAGTATTCCTTCCTGCAGCTGTTTATTCCTGCAGTGTGTCTGTTCCTCAGAGTTTTCCAGGGTGTTGGCAGTGTTTTCCCAACCCAGTCCTTGTTAAGTGCAGGAGGAAATGAGTTAACTCAGCTCCTGCTGTTAAGCCCTGGAAATTGTGGTTAAGTACTCAGCCATCATAAAAAAGGGAAACATTTGGTTTAAATAGAGAAGTCTTCTGATTGTTAAATCAGCATTAGAACAGGACAAAAAAAAAAATTGAGTTTATTTAGAATTTCTGCTCCAGCTGGTGACAGAATTTATGGCATTTTCAACAGGAATTGCCAGGAGGAAAACAGCCAGTGCCACATTTATTTAATATATGTTGTGTTTCTGTGAGTTGTCTGCTCTGATGGTTGACAAGTTAAAAAAAAAATCCATAATTCTGTATTTTTAAGTAATAAAATGCCCTAAAAGGAAATATATGAAATACAGAAATCTTCAGGAGCAGCGACACCAGCTCTCAATTTAGAGGGTGAATATTTGGGAGCTCAAATTGAGTTTAACCATAATAAAATCAGCTTTTTGCACAGAGAGAAGTGGGGAGATACGATTTTAGGGCAGTTGTAGCAGTTCAGTCACTTAATTATCTAAATCTCATCAAAATATTCCCATACAAAAATATTTCTGAGTCATTTTTTAAAAGAGAAAAGACCAAAATTGTCATTGAGGATTTTACCCTGTAAGAGCATTTTTAAGCCTTTTGGGGGGTTTTTATTACCATAAAGTTACATTAAAAATTGTTTATTTGAACAGTTTTAATTCAGCTGCTCAGTTTAATACTTGGAGATTCTTTTTCCTTAACTTCCTTAGTTTTATTTCAAGGAATCAAGTAGCAAAATCCTTTGATTTTTCTTCAGAGGAGACAAATCCTGTCAAATAATATGGAAAATATTTGCATAGTTGGCAAGTATCACTTTCTAAAATTCTTTTTTTTCCTTGGATGTTTTTCCATGTAATTTTTGCTTTATTCTGTTTTCAAAAAATCTAATTTGAAAACTGGAACATGATTTTAAAATGGAACAGTCAGCTTTATTCCAGATACAAAATTCTGGGGGTTTCAGTCTGAGAACATTTCTGTTAATTGGGAAAAATCTGTGGAGTCTGTGGGCCAGTTTTAGTTATTGTCATTTATTTTGTAAATTATTTGTGTAGGGGGTGTTTGAGGTTTTACATGTGCAGCAAAACAAAAATCTGTGTTAATTATGGAGCCTAAAAATCTTAAAAAAAATAATTTAGGTGCAGTACAAAACTTTCTACCCACATTTGTGTTCAGTTTCACAATTTGGAGTGAAAAGAATTATTTTCTGATGTCTCTCAGTGAGTATAATTTTGATTTTCTGTATGTCTGGAGTGACAGTTGTGACTTAAATTGCATCAGTGGATAAAAGCTGAATATAAATACAAAATGCAGCTCTTTCCTGTTGGTTTTCTGGACTTGTTTAAAACTTCTCACTTAAAAAAGTTTTAGGAATTGATAACGTGGTAAATGGCAAAAGATAATGGGGTTTGAGAAACATGTAATGTGCAATTATATAATACAGTATTATCTATAGAGATATTTATGTAATACAAATGTAATATATTTTATGTAATAATTATGTAATATGTTTTATATATCCTTATATAAATATATATTATATAAATTTATTTTATCTACCACACACTATTGTATTTTATTATCAAATATATATATATTTTATTATTATAATATATATTAAAATATACTAAATACATTTAAAAGTATTAAAAGGCCAGGTAATGATGTGCCTTGCTGTAGGAATTCCTGCAGGATTTGTTCAGCCAGGCCCCAAGAATGTTTTCCATGTTTTCCATGTTTTCCATGCCCACAGGAACACCAGTGTACTCAGTATCCTGGGCACCTGACTCTGACAAAGTTCTCTACACCTCAGGGAAGCAGCTGATCATTAAACCCCTCCAACCAAATGCTAAAGTTTTGCAGGTACCATTAATAATCTGATTCATTCTTGGCATTTATTTGCATAAATAAAGATACAGAAGCTTTTCCTTTTCACTTGTGAAGAAGCAGTTGTTTAAAACAGGATTTTTGTGCTTTGATTCTGCCTTATTCAAGCTTTATTTAATTTATTTTTCTGCTGAATCGTAAAATCATTAAGGTTGGAAAAAACCTCCAAGATCATCAAGCTCAATGAATGATAAATATTAAAAATAGAACTTGTCAGAATTGTTGCATCTGTTGAATTGATTTTTTTCCATTTCAGTGGAAAGCCCACGATGGCCTGATTTTAAAAACTGACTGGAATTCAGTGAATGATCTGATTCTTTCTGCAGGGGAAGATTGTAGATATAAGGTGAGTTCTGGTTGAATTTTAACTACCTGACCAAAAAAGTTATTAGATATCCTGAAATTCTTGAATTTGAATCTGGAAGCCCAAAATGAAATGAGAAGTCTTTCAGTTTTCAAGAAGAAGTTGTATTATTTATAAATACACCTCACTCCGTGTAGTATCATAAAATGAAATTTTTTTTAAATACAGCGGGATAAAAATCGGTAAAATGGGAGTGAAACAAAACCAAAAATAAGTAGAAATATAGAAGTGATCATTTGAATTAATATAAGCTGTGACATAGCAAATTAGAGGAGATAAAGATGCTGTGTTCTGTTACAGGAACATTAGTGAATCCCTCAGTAAATTTTTAAATATATTAATATATATTTAGGTGCAGAAAATATATTAATATAATCTGCATCCGAAATACAAAGCACATTTTGTGTTTCTTGCCTTAAATAAAACCTGATTTTTAAATGTATCATGAGTTGGTTCTGTCATTTAATTGTGTAATGGCTGTGATAGAAGATACACAATTAAGAAATTTAAAAATTCAATAAATTATTAAATTTTTTTGTGGATTGGCTTCCTGCTATTCTGTTGATTTCCAAAAAAAATCTCTTTTTTTTTGTGGAAATTTGCAGAGGAGCCTCACAAGGACAAGCAGAATAAACCTTGTGGTTCTTTTAGAGTAATCACCTTAGGGTAATTTACAGGAAATAAAACTCGGGTACAAAATATTTTATACAGAAAATTTTGTACAGAATTATGTGACTTTTGCCATGGTAAAAAGCAAAGTCTGTTGCGTTAAACAAAGCAATACTGATTAAATAATAATATATATGTGTGTGTGTGTGTGTGTGTGTATATATAAATATAAAATATATAAATATATAAATATAAAAGTGAGCCATAATATAGGTGATTTTTTCTAGTTACACTAAATTAACTTGGACAATTATTTGGACAATTTCTATGGTCATGAGGAAAAATTATAGTTCTGGAATAATAAAAATATAAAAGGTATATATGTAAAAATAAAAGTGAGCTATAATATAGGTGATTTTTCCAGTTACACTCAAACATGAGGGAGAATTATACTTCTGGAATAACAAAATTATNTCATAAAATGAAATTTTTTTTAAATACAGCGGGATAAAAATCGGTAAAATGGGAGTGAAACAAAACCAAAAATAAGTAGAAATATAGAAGTGATCATTTGAATTAATATAAGCTGTGACATAGCAAATTAGAGGAGATAAAGATGCTGTGTTCTGTTACAGGAACATTAGTGAATCCCTCAGTAAATTTTTAAATATATTAATATATATTTAGGTGCAGAAAATATATTAATATAATCTGCATCCGAAATACAAAGCACATTTTGTGTTTCTTGCCTTAAATAAAACCTGATTTTTAAATGTATCATGAGTTGGTTCTGTCATTTAATTGTGTAATGGCTGTGATAGAAGATACACAATTAAGAAATTTAAAAATTCAATAAATTATTAAATTTTTTTGTGGATTGGCTTCCTGCTATTCTGTTGATTTCCAAAAAAAATCTCTTTTTTTTTGTGGAAATTTGCAGAGGAGCCTCACAAGAACAAGCAGAATAAACCTTGTGGTTCTTTTAGAGTAATCACCTTAGGGTAATTTACAGGAAATAAAACTCGGGTACAAAGTATTTTATACAGAAAATTTTGTACAGAATTATGTGACTTTTGCCATGGTAAAAAGCAAAGTCTGTTGCGTTAAACAAAGCAATACTGATTAAATAATAATATATATGTGTGTGTGTGTGTGTGTGTGTATATATAAATATAAAATATATAAATATATAAATATAAAAGAGAGCCATAATATAGGTGATTTTTTCTAGATACACTAAATTAACTTGGACAATTATTTGGACAATTTCTATGGTCATGAGGAAAAATTATAGTTCTGGAATAATAAAAATATAAAAGGTATATATGTAAAAATAAAAGTGAGCTATAATATAGGTGATTTTTCCAGTTACACTCAAACATGAGGGAGAATTATACTTCTGGAATAACAAAATTATAAAAAGTATATATATAAAATGAAAGTGAACTATAATAGAGGTGATTTTTCCAGCTACATGGGGGAAAATTATAGTTCTGGAATAATAAAAATACCAAAAAAAATATATAAACCAAAAGTGAACTGTAATACAGGTGATTTTTCAAATTACACTAAAAACACGAGGGAAAATTACACTTCCAAAATAATAAAAATACAAAAAATATTTATATAAAAAAAAAGCAAGTTGTCATACAGCTTCTGGACTAATAAAAATGCACCCAAAACGTGCTGCCATGGATGGATATTTAAATTTTGCTGCAGGTTTGGGACAGTTTTGGCCGTGCCCTGTACAGTTCCCAGCCCCACGAATATCCCATCACTTCCATTGCCTGGGCTCTGGATGGAGAATTGTTTGCTGTGGGATCTTTCAATACTTTACGTCTCTGTGATAAAACTGGGGTGAGTAAAACTCTTAAAAATAGGGGTGGAATCGTCCAAATTTATTGATAATACAGCAAATATTCCTCAGGATATCAGTGTACAGGTGGTTGTTTTATTAACAAAAATTACTTGTGATTGGCAGCACCTTTTTGCTGACCAGAATATTTTATTTGTAATAATATTTTGGCTTTTAGGACATTGGATTTTTACCTTAAAGCACAGAGCTCACAAGCATCTCTTTTGTTCATAACTAATCATAAATTGCAATTTTTAACCATAAAAAGGGGTGTATAACAATAACCTGATAAAAAAGGAAGAACCATGTTCTGCACTTTTATTATTTAATGATGTTTTTTTCCCCTTGAAGATTTACTCTTGAATAATCATTTTTACAGGGTTTTTTGCAACTTGGTCTGCAATTAAAATGAATTTAATGCAGTTTCACCTCCCTTCATTGGTGCTCTGAGGATTGACCTCATTGTCTCTGTGGGTTTCCTGTGGTTCTGCACATTTTTACTCAGATTTTTTGCAGCAAACTTTGATTATTTGGGACTTAGATTGTCCCATTTTCTACCTCTTTTCTCATAGTGTTTGTTGCTCTTTTTGGGAAAAAAATTGCTGTGGTGTTTTGGGTGTGTTCAGTCAGTCATGGTTCACCTCACCATGAATTTGGAGTGTGTATTTCAGATATTTTAAATTCATGAAGAAAAACCTTTAAAGATTATTTGAGAAGAGGCATAAAGATAAAATCTGAGTTTTCATATTTCACTTGTTGTAGTGATTCTGATTTCACTGATATTCACTGACAGTGTATAAAGAGAATTTAATTACAAGTTTCTAAGTAAAATTTAATTATAATTTCCTTGAAGGAAAAGTACTCAGATACAATTTTCTTTTGCAAAGTGTCCATTTGCTGATTTAAAAATGTTCTATTTTGATATCTCCAGATCTGTTCTGTAATTTAATTTACTGTAAGCCTGGGTCAGAATTCCTGCTAGCTGAAAACCAATAATGTTTCAATCAGCATTTAATACTGAACAGTTTATTAGGAATTTTAATGTAGACAGGTTTATTTCTTGTATAAAATTAAGATTATTTTACCTGGTTTATTGCTCAGCTCTTAAAAAAAAATGAACAGGAGCTGGTGCCAGATGCTTTGTGTGTTCAGCAGCTCCCACTGATAATTCATCCTCTTCAAATTCAGCATTTTCAATGTAAATAATGACATTGAATGTAAATATTGACTAAAGAGGTGCCTGTGCTGGAACTCAGAGAAAAGGAGGATGGGATGGAGTTTGAAGAGAACCAGACCTGACTTTTCCTGGTCAGCACAGACACTTTTATTGTGTCTGATGTAATGGAGCTGCATTGGCAAATTGCTCCCCAGGGAGCCATCAGGACAATAAATATATATCATTAACTCTTCTCTGGCATATGTGTTCACTTTGGGGCATAATTCAATTAAATTCTTGTACTCAGGGCTCTTTTCTCATTTTCTTTCTACCTCCCTGCAATGTTCAAGCAGCTTCGTGGTAAAAAACAAACTGACAAATTTAATAATAACATTTTAAGTTGTATTTCTTTGTTTAAAAAGTAAATAGCATTTGAAGAGAAATTATATGTTTATATAAAATAAATTATTATAGCTGTCCTGCAGGTGGGTTGTGTTCCCAGGGCCTTGGAAGTGTGGATAGATCAGTGATAAAAAACATTAAATGAAACACTGGTCAAATTGATCATTTTAATTAATAAATAGGGGAATCCAATTTAAATTTAAATAATGTTGAATGTATTTATGCATCTTCTCTTAATGATTTGTTTTCCCTGAATGGGATTGATCAGTTTAATTTGATTTTTTTGTTTATTTTCCAAATTCTTTGTGCTCTTCTTCTTGAACTTTTTTTTTTGTTGTTGTTTATCTATGAATTGATGTTTATTTGACTGTTACATCTTGCCCTTTGCCTTACCTCTGTCTTCATCACTCTGCTGAGTAAATTCTATGTAATAAAAGCAGTTACTTCCATTAATCTATAAATTTTTAAAATTATTTTCTACATTCTTCAAACTTGTTCTTGTATTACAGAATAAATCTCGGCCATTTT
Organism: Falcunculus frontatus; assembly: GCA_013398115.1. Taxonomy (NCBI): domain Eukaryota; kingdom Metazoa; phylum Chordata; class Aves; order Passeriformes; genus Falcunculus; species Falcunculus frontatus. Next base: position 112,629 of record VZRV01009664.1, read on the forward strand.
ATTCGATTGGAAGTTTGCATATTTGACTGATCCTCTTATATTTTAATATTCTACCTAATTTTGGTATAAATCCTATTAAAAATATGGAATATTGCCTGGTATCTTTGGAAAATAAAGGAAAACATTCTGCAAGGGTAACTATTCCTCACCCCCACCCCATTTAAAACCAGTGGGGAGTGTGGTGCTGTGGTTAAAAAATAATGAGGATAAAAACCATCCAGGAATATTAAAACTCCAATGCAGCAGGTCTAGAGAAGCTTTGAAAATAATTTAAATGTTGTGCATTACATGATTTTCATTCAGGACAATAAATTGTGTGTTTAATAGAAAATTAATAGAATTTATCCTTAAAATTAGCATTATATTGATACAATACAGATTTTAAAAAAAGAGCAAACTTTTGGAAGTGAATGTGTATAGTACATTTGTACAATACATATTTTTATATCATTCTGATAGTGCTGAATTGTCCTAAACTAGAGCACTAAAAAATCCCAAAAAATCTGTTTTCTATGGAATTACAGCTGTGTTCCCATTCTTTTCAGTTTTAGTCTTGTGCATTTGGCAGTGTAAAAAAAATCAGGTAATTTTTCTGCACTGCCCCAGTTTGATCTGCTTTTATTATTCATGATCCTGAATTCTTTGTAGCTCGATAAAAGCAAAAATATTATGGATAGGTTTCCCGTGGAATGATGTTGTTGAGCAATTCTTTCCAAGCTGGCATATTTTAATTTATTGGAATTGGCTAAATGCAACTTCTGGAAGAAAATGAAAGCACTTGGATCACCTATGGAAGTCATTCCTTACATCAATATTTCTTTTTTTAAGGGTAAGAATTTCTAGGGAACACTTTGTCATCCTGTTTTATTTTTTGGGTTAATAATTGTGGGGATGTTGTTGGATTTGAAGAGAACTTTAGATATCTTCTTTTTTGGTTTTTCTTTTGTAATATTGAGCTGATTTTCTTACCTCCAGTTTTCCATTTTGGCTCTGGTTTAGGGAATCTTATGTGGATTCCTGTGGAGATAATAATATATAAAATAATAATAATAAATAATAATAAATACAATAATAAATAGATTTATAAATCTGATATTGTGAAATAGTTTATTTTACATTCAGTTAAATATCAGAGGAGTTATATATATAGATATATTACATATATATATCCAACAAGTTAGTTCCATAGGTGTGTGCATCTTCAGCTGATCCCAAGTATGGATTTCCTTTGGAAAATGACTTTTTTAACCTTGTAAGATCCAATTTGAGAGCTTGTATCAGCATTCCCTGTTCAAAATTCCTCGTCCTGGGAAGCAAAATCCAGCCAGGAACATCCAGATGTCCTTTGCACAGCTGACATCAGTGTTGCTCTTTTAATTTAAAATAAAAGAAAATATTCCCTCTTCACTATATTCTTGTAAAAATATGTATTAAAGAGTATTAATTTATTGCTTTCAGCCCAAAAATTGCTAATTAAATCCCTCAGACTGAGTCTTGGAGCATGAATATTCCAGACTGTCCTCGTTCCTGGGACAGAGTTCTGGGAANGGAAGAAAATGAAAGCACTTGGATCACCTATGGAAGTCATTCCTTACATCAATATTTCTTTTTTTAAGGGTAAGAATTTCTAGGGAACACTTTGTCATCCTGTTTTATTTTTTGGGTTAATAATTGTGGGGATGTTGTTGGATTTGAAGAGAACTTTAGATATCTTCTTTTTTGGTTTTTCTTTTGTAATATTGAGCTGATTTTCTTACCTCCAGTTTTCCATTTTGGCTCTGGTTTAGGGAATCTTATGTGGATTCCTGTGGAGATAATAATATATAAAATAATAATAATAAATAATAATAAATACAATAATAAATAGATTTATAAATCTGATATTGTGAAATAGTTTATTTTACATTCAGTTAAATATCAGAGGAGTTATATATATAGATATATTACATATATATATCCAACAAGTTAGTTCCATAGGTGTGTGCATCTTCAGCTGATCCCAAGTATGGATTTCCTTTGGAAAATGACTTTTTTAACCTTGTAAGATCCAATTTGAGAGCTTGTATCAGCATTCCCTGTTCAAAATTCCTCGTCCTGGGAAGCAAAATCCAGCCAGGAACATCCAGATGTCCTTTGCACAGCTGACATCAGTGTTGCTCTTTTAATTTAAAATAAAAGAAAATATTCCCTCTTCACTATATTCTTGTAAAAATATGTATTAAAGAGTATTAATTTATTGCTTTCAGCCCAAAAATTGCTAATTAAATCCCTCAGATTGAGTCTTGGAGCATGAATATTCCAGACTGTCCTCGTTCCTGGGACAGAGTTCTGGGAATGTGCTCCCTGAAATCCTTTCAGCCACATCTCGGGAGGCAGAAATGGGAATTGAGTAGGAAGTCAGGCAGCATTTAGGGACTGCAATTCTTCACTTTTACTCCATTGTGCAATCAGAAAAGGGAAGCTCAAGTTGCTGCTTTTATGTATTTATTTAATAAAATGAAACTTTTAGAACTCCTGGGTTTGTTCTTGAGAGAATTCAGTGAAAAATGAATTATGGCACAGGAAAAGTATAACCCAAAGTCTAATATTGCATTAATGTTGGATCAACATTCATTCCTGGAGTCTCAGTCAGACCTTTTCTAAAAAAAAAAATCAGTGTATTTAGGAACTACACAGCAGCTATTCCAGTTTTAAATTGTTTCTATTTAAAAATGAAGAGCTAAAATGATTTTTCTGATAACATTTTATGTCCATGATAAATGCAGCAGACATCTGCAGGGAGCATGAATCACTGGAGTGGTCTGAATTAACAGAGCCTTCAAAACAGCTGGAAAATAAAGCTTTGAAATGGCTTTCTCTGTTGGTTTTTTTTTTAATGTAAGTTATAATCTTGGAAATATTTGAATGATTTTCAATGACCCAAAGAAAAAAAAGTTTCTTAAAAAAAGTAGGTTTGGGAATGGATCCTGTCAGAGCTTCAATGTCTCTGCTTTCCATGGAAAAGTAGCTCCAAAAAAACATTCCTGGAGCCCTTAAAGTGGTTTTTAATTGATGGTTTGATGCTCTTTTATTCCTTTTGGGTGGATCCTTGATCCAAGGGAAATGACCTTGGAAATGGCTGGGTTTGGCTGAGAGGGTCCCAGGGCTCAGCTTGAAACAACTTCTTCAAAGTGTTCCCAGGCAGATCCCAGCTGGGAAAAACATCTGGGATGGAGGTGACAGGGAGCCTTCAGGGCACAGCCTCCCAGGGCTGCTCCTGGCCATGGCAGGAGTCACATTGGAATTATTGGGGGTTAATTATTGGGGCTGAATTCTTCCTGGCCAGGCAGAGGAGCAGTTATGGACCAGTCTCCAAAAATGGGAATTTTCATTCCCAAGTGCAGCTCCCACAGGGGATGATGTGGAAGGTGAAGCCTTAAAATTGAGGTTTCAAAATGGAAATTCAGGCAGGGCCAACATCACCTTTCACTCACCCTGATGTGTAAAATAAATTGTGAGTAGAAAACTGGTATCTGAAGTACTCCAAGCATTGTGACTTTTTTATTTCTGCTTTCCCTGATGCTTTTCCTTTATTTTTTTCTCAGAGTCTGACTTAAACATCCAATCCCAGCGCGATAAAAACTTCATTTATTGCTGCTTCATGAAAAATCCCAGCCCTGCAAATATATTTATGACAATAAACGACTTCTAAAAAATACAGAATAACTTTTAATTATTATTTTCTCTTCTTTTCCAGTGGTCTTATGCCCTGGAGAAGCCCAACACGGGCAGCATTTTCACCATTTCCTGGTCCATCGATGGCACCCAGCTGGCTGGAGCGTGTGGGAATGGCCACGTCATCTTTGCCCACGTGGTGGAGCAACACTGGGAGTGGAAAAACTTCGAAATTACCTTAATTAAGAGGAGAACCATGAAGGTAAAAATCACTTCAGAGCTGGGCAGTCAGATCACAAAGCTTATATTTGAATGCGAAATGGGAATTTTGAAGTTAATTTGTGTTCCCAGACACTGACTCACAACGTTCACTCTCTGGGATAATAAAGATTTCCATCCTTCCACATTTTCCAAATTACACATTTGCTCTTTCCAGCATCAAATTCCTAATTAGACACTAAAATGGTTTTTTTTCTTTTCATGTTGGATTGGGCAAAGTTGGATGGAGCTGCAGCAGTGCTGGATTTGAGTTTGGGGCAGTGGGTGGGATGTTGTGAGTCAGAGTCTGGGAACACACAGCACAAATCAGGTAAAAATTCCCAGTTTTTTCTCTCATTCCCAGACATCGACTCGTACCAGATGGACTTGGGAATGATCTCCATGGGATTTGAATTCTCTTTTTCAATATGCAAAGACTGAGGAAGTGTAGCTAACCCTGAGTCAGGACTCATTTTTAATTCTGGTACTTTTATACTGATTTTATTCCTATATATTACGTAGGAAAATCCTGCAGAAATGTTGCAGATGGATTTTTTTTCCTGAGTATTACAATGACAAAGTTAATTAGTGATGCTGTGGTGGACACAGCAATTAACATATCCTTCGAAATGGTTTCTAGGCTCTTGGAATAATTGAGTTCAGTCCTTGTTTTGCAATTGGTTGCATAAGGGAGAACATCAGAAGTTACCACCCTCGGAATGGTGACATCTCCCAAAAAATCCCCAAAAACCCCACAAAAACCAGGATACTTTTTTGTTTAAGGGACCCCCTTGGATTTTCAGCTGCCTAAAGTCTTTGAGCTGAAAAATCTGTGTTTATTTGAGGCAAATTCCGATTTTCTTGAGCAGGTTTTAAGTGAAATAACAAAAACACAACCTGCTCACCCAGCCCATCTCCTGAATTTCCTGTGCTTCCAAGTGTGAAATTATTAAAATTCTAGAGCTCTGCAGCATCTTCATCCCAGTCCTGGATATTGCTGGATTGTTTGGATGGGATCACTGAAGTATTATTTCAAATACTCAAATAATCAATGACTGAACAATCTTAAACTGGGAATTTTCAGACCTGCTCCATCTCAGATGATTTTCTCAACAAGAACATTTCACTAATCAGTTTTCATTTTGGCTGTGCTGTTTAATTCCATGACCATTTCCCTTTGCTCAGGTGCACAATGTCATCAATGATGCCGTGGATTTGTTGGAATTCCGGGACAGGGTCATTAAAGCCTCCCTGAACTATGGATATTTGGTGGTGTCCACTTCCCTTCAGTGTTATGTCTTTTCGTGAGTAAACCCAATTCCTCTTCCTCAGATTTTTTGGAAAAGAGGGGCAGGAACTTGATTGGAAGCACAAGAATTAATTTCTTTTTCAATTAATTGAAATTTTCAGTGGAATATCTGCTTGGTGAACACTAATGCACCTCTGATCTCCAGATCGCTGTGAAAGAGTCAGAAATATTTTAAAAATAAAATAATCCGTATAAATATAATTTTGCTGGTTTTTAAGACTCCTGGGGCAGCTGCTGCTGGTGGGAAGGGATGAAACAATGAAGGCAGAAGTGTTATTCCATCATATTTTGTGCTTCTCAGTGTTCCTTGGCTTCCTAAATGCTGTTTGGAGTTGGAAAACCTCCCTTTTAGGAATTTTAGATGATTAAAAATGTGAGTTTTCCTTTACTGAATCCAGCTTTGTATTTGAAATATGTGGGAATTAATGATTTTAATGCTGATTTTTTATATATGCAGGACAAAGAACTGGAACACTCCATTGATTTTTGACCTGAAGGAAGGAACTGTGAGTTTGATTCTCCAAGCAGAAAGGTACCTGACTTCTTAAAATGCTCATTATGAACATAATGTAACTATTAAATGAATAAATAAATGAATTTAGTTATTATATGTATATTATATGTATATTATATGTATATTATATGTATAATTTAGTTCTTGTATGTATAATAAATAATAAATAAATGTATTTATATATTTAATAAATACATTTATTATATACATATATATAATGAACATAAGCTCAAATTGAAATATTAGAAATAAACAAAAAATATCCAGATAAAATCATGAATATTTCACATAATAAACACTTCTCCTGAAAAAAGATAATATTCACATTAAAACCAAACTTTTCCATACAGAACTTCCAGAATATCTTGGAAATTTAAAGCTTAGGAATGATGGAAACTGGAAAAACAGTTGCTGGGTATTAAACCATGACCTTGCCATTGTTGAAAATACAATTTTTTTATATTATTTTGGGATTTACTTATTTATTGTTTGGGGTTTTTTTCTTTTTTTTTTTTTTTGTAGGCATTTTCTTCTTGTAGATGGTGGAGGACTTTATTTATATTCCTATGAAGGCAGATTAATTTCCTCTCCAAAATACCCAGGCATGAGAACTGACATTTTAAATGCCCAGACTGTGTCCTTGAGCAATGACACCCTGGCAGTGAAGGACAAAGCTGATGAGAAGGGTAAATTCTGGTTTATTTGTTATTAAAAATACATATATTTATTATAAAAATGGATTCAAATTATGGGTCTTGCCTAAAATTCATTTAAAAACTTCAAGAGAATGGTTTGGCTTTGAACTTCCAGCTGATCCATGGAATATTTACAGAAAGTACTTGAATAAGTTTTTACTCCCTGGTGGGATTTTTTGGTCAATTTTCTCTCTTTCTAAACCTTCCCATTCATTGAGTTGTGGGTTAAGATTGAGCCAATCTGGTACTGGAAATGTGGATTTATTTAAAATCTGGGTGCAGACTTTAATCAGAACTTGGTGTCATTTCTGTAAAGCCCCATATGAGATGGGAAATGAAAAATAGGGATAGGAAATGAAAATTCAGTTTTTTATGAGATTCTTTTTTCACCAGAGTGTGAAAATCACTGGTAAAACTCACACAAAATATTTGATCCACTTGCACTAAATTACACTCAAAAAAGAATGGAATCACTGGAAAAATCTCTGAAAAACTGCTGTTTTAATTAATAAACCAAATCATTATTTTTCTCCAGTTGTCTTTATATTTGAAGCTTTATCTGGGAAGCCACTGGGTGATGGAAAACCTCTGACCCACAAGGTAAAGTGAAGGATTTAATGACTTTATTTTACTTAGAAATTAAGAATCACTAATGGGCTTCCTCAATAATGGGACTAAAAACCCATTAAAGGTTTTAAAATCTTAATAGAAAGGAGCTTTTCAGCAGACTTTTAATGCTTTGTGTTGTCTTCAAATTGTTTTAATCTTCATGAAATTCGGTTTATAAAATCACAGAATCATGGAATGGTTTGGGTTGGAAAGGACCTTAAAATAATATTAATTCCAACCCCATGGAATGATTTATTCCACAGAGAAATCCCACAAAAAGTGTTTTCCCAGCCCAGTTTATCAAAGAATTTTGCGCCTTGGTTTTAGGAAAAAAATCAATTTCAATGTCCAAATATAAAATCTCCAAAATAAAAATCAGAGATTCATTTTTACCTTTTCAGACAGAGATTGTGGAGATTGCTTTGGACCAGAAAGGACTTACAAATGAGAGAAAAATAGCTTTTATTGATAAGAACAGAGATCTTTTCATCACCTCGGTGAAAAGGTTTGGCAAAGAGCAGAAGATTGTCAAAATAGGTGAGAAAAATTCAAGTTGATGTTTGGGAAGATGCTGGGAGGGAAATAGATTTTTATCTAATACAAGAGGTGTCATTTTGCTTAATTAATAGTGAAATTAAACTTGGAAAAAAAACCCTGTGGCTTTAATATGATAGAGGTAGAAACAATTGTAGTAAATTTGATCTAAATTCTGATCATTTTTTATCAGTCCCATGTAAAGCAGCAGTTAAAATATTACAAACTTGGGGTTAAAACCTTAAGAAAACAACAAAAAATGATGAATAACCACCCTTTATTTACAAGTTTCTCATAGAAATGTCTATTTATTGTCTGTAAATGAAGGGACAATGGTGCAAAGCTTGGCCTGGAATGACACATCCAACATCCTCTGTGGGATTCAGGATTCCAGGTTCACAGTTTGGTATTATCCCAACACGGTCTATGTGGATAAAGATCTTCTCCCAAAAACTCTCTATGAAAAAGATGCCAGGTGAGAAATCCTTTTTTTAATCCAAATAGGGTTTATTTTAACTGTTTTCCTCCTTCCTTAACAAATTGTGGTCAGGAGAAGTAAAAACTGGGCTTGCAACTCTTTAAAATTCTCCTGTTTCTTGATTAGAAAATGAGGACAAAGTGGTTTTATAAGGAAAATGATAAAGTTTAGGGTTGAAATGACGATGCAGGGTTTGAAAGTAAAGCAGCATCTTGGTGTGAAAGCAAAATTTGAGTTCTTTCTCACGAAATATTGCCTCAGTTTTTTGTAAAAAACAGAAAAGATTTGGTTAAATTATGTTGGAAATTAAAAGGAGCAAAATATTAGCTTGTTGGAGTCCAAGGCACACCTCTGGCTGCTGTGGGAGGTCAGGACATGCCTTGGGCTGTCCTGGGTGGTCGGGAGCCCTGGCAAGGGGGTCCCAGAGCCTGGTAAAAAGCCCAGAATAACCCTGTCTGTGACCTTAGCCCATGGGAAAAGTTACCAACACTGCAAGAATCAGTGCAAACCACTAAAGTGTAAAAATGAGTAGTAGTTTAGTATTTTACAAGGTTAAAAAGTAGATTTTAGGATTTTTAATATGAGGATGAAGGGTTTAAGATGGAGGATTTTGGGCGTTGCCCTGTTCTTCTCCTTCCCCTCCATGTTCTCTAGTAGTTGTGGCACAAAATGATTGGTAGAATGAAAAAGAGGTAGAAATTACGTGTCTAGAATAGGTGCAAATTAATTGGTATAAAAGAGTAAATAATAAATACGTTGTGAAGAATGGTTGGACCTTGGAAAGGGCACAAAAAGGACAGGGACAGCCCAAGACTGGGCAGTCCCCGCTTGGTTTTGGCTGGCATCAGACGTGCAGCCAGAGCTCAGAACAAATTAGAGATAAGAAGAAATAAACATCTGGAAACAACATCTGCAGGCGTCTTTAATCTGTTCAGACTCGAGGTAAAACTTCCCAGAGGTGAAGATAAGAACCAACATTTGTGCAGAGAGCTGAACTCCCACATCAGCTCACAAAGAATCGATGTTAAATTCTTTCCTGTAAAAAACAAATGAATATGAACTTCTTTTTCTTTCTCTACACAGTGAATTCAGCAAAAACCCCCAGATTATGAGTTTTGTAGGGAATCAGATCACCATTAGGAGGGCAGATGGGTCCCTTGTCCATCTGCACATCTCCCCTTATCCCTCAATTCTCCATGACTACGTCAGCACTTCCAGGTGGGAAGATGGGGTCAGACTCTGTCGTTTTGTCAAGGTAAAGCTGATTTTTGGGAATATTCTGATACCTTTCCATGGGATCTTTATAGTTTTAAGTGTCCTTTCATAGTGATCTCTCCATATCCAATGTTATATCTCATTTCCAGCCTGCTTTGTCACTCATTTTTTTGGCTGCTCCTGGAAAATGATGTGGTTTTCTTAATTCCATAATGTAACAATTTCGTAACTTTCATTATAAATAATAATTCTTATTTTTAGTCACAACAAAATCCAGCAGGGTTGAACAGAGGTGCTCACAGAATTTAGTTCTAAGTTTAAATTTTCAGGTCTGGACCTTAATAAAACCAATTAAAAGTGACATTTCCACAATTACCTGTTATTTTCCATATTTTATTTCACTTCTTTTCATTTTTTTTTCCTTTTCCATTGCTTTCTTTTGTATTTATTTAGACAACAGCAACAGATGAGGTGAGTGTGGTAGTGTTTAAAACAACAAAATCCCTTCAAACCCTCATTCCCCTTTACTCCTAGAAAAGTTTATTACCTTTGTCATGACCTTAAATGTGTATTTCAAATATTTATGTAACCAGTTATTAAATCAATGCACATCCAGATGAACTGGGTTGTATAATTATGATTAATTGTAACAAAATCTTTATTTTCAGTGTCCACATCACCTGATTTAAGCATCCCAGTCAGGATATTTTGATTTTAGTATTCCCAAGTAGACAGTAAAAAATATTTCCAGTCAGAAATAACAAAATGGGTCATATTTCTGAGGGGAAAAAAAGGCAGCAAGACCCATCAAGGAGCAACTCTATGAAATTTCATCTCCTGGATAATTTCAGGCTGAGTTTTCAGCATTTATCCCCTGATTTTCTGAATAAAAGGGAAGTAGGAAGAGAAGGTGACAAAGATTTTAGGAGCTTTTGATTCTCTGCACAATCTTAATTCTCCCAAATTATGGGCTGCCTGCAGGAGGCTTTGTCCTGAGTCGTGGAGAAATCAGTTGGGAAATATGGGAATGTGTTTAGAACATCCTCAGTGTAGCTGTTAATTCTAATTTAAATCAAGAGTGATCCTTCTGAAAACCTTCTCAGTGCAAAGTCTTTATTTCCAGATTTGTTATTGAACATACTCAACAAAAACATTAAAACCCCCTTAATTCCTGGACTATAAAGTCAAAAATTCCATTTTTTTTCCTGTCTCAATAGAGGTTTAATTGTGATAGCTTAAACTGTAATAAAATATGGTTTATTAGTGTGTCATGGTCATAATGTTGTCACTTGAGAATCCATCAAAATATCATTTAGGAACTTCCTAGATCCTGAGTTCATGGGGTTTCCTCAAGGCTGTGTGAAAAAACCTCACAGAAACAATAAAAGTGATAAAAATCATAATTAAAAAGTGTAATATTATGATTACCTCTAAGTTTTTCTAATTCCTAGTTCTGAGAAATAATTAATAATTTCCTAATAAGAGACTTAGCCCATGGTGCCATAAATGGCACACAGAGAAATGGATTGTTAGATGTTATTTCCAGGCCTTGTGTAGTTGCTTTGAGGAGCCATTTGTAGCATGATATTAAATATTTGAAGGTTCAGAAGCTGTTTTTATTTTGAATTTCAGGATCAGACCCTGTGGGCTTGTTTAGCTGCCATGGCAGTGGCCAACAAGGACATGACCACAGCTGAAATTGCCTATGCAGCAATCGGAGAGGTAAGAAAATGCAATTAAATCCCAATGAAATTGTTGCAAAACCAAGTTAATTCATTCATTTCCTCGCTGCCTTCTTCCTGAGCAGATTGACAAAGTCCAGTACATCAATTCCATCAAGGATTTGCCATCCAGGGAATCCAGGATGGCTCACATGCTGCTGTTCAGTGGGAACACCCAGGAGGCTGAAACCCTCCTGCTGCAGTCAGGCCTGGTTTATCAAGCTATCCAAATCAACATTAACCTTTACAACTGGGAGAGGTAGGATTTTTTCCCATTCAAATATGTTTTCCTGATTATTTCAATCCTTTTTTTTTTATTGCTGACTCATTTTTTTTTATCTTTGAATCACCCACAACTTTAAAAAAAATAAATTAAATCACAGCCTGACAATAACCAAAAAAAAAAAAAGCAGCATTTTTGGGTCATATTTAGAAAATACAAATATTTGGTGATAAAAGCCCAAAATATTCCTGGAAGCATTTTGAAATAACGTTTTGCTTTCTCATCACTGTTAGCACAGACAAGTCCTCAGTGATACCCCAGACTGGCTGTGGAATTTGGGCTGGTTTGAAATGTCCTGCTGCTAAAAATAGAGCTGTGGCTACTCAGGCTCCCAACATTGTGTAGGTGGAGAAAATATGAATTAGGGCTGAGAAAACAAAGGAGGAATTTCTCCTTTAAACAAAACCAACCCCCACGTTTTCGGACAGAATCCTCTGAGCTGTTTACTCCTAATTTCTCTGCTGTTACATTCATATATTCAGGGAAAAGGTTGATTTTTCCCCACAGATATGTGTTGTTTTGTTATGAAGCTGTGTCAGGGGAGCTTTAGGCTGGATATTAGGAAAAGAATATTCTTTTATTCTATGTATCATCTAAAAACTCTCTGTATTTCAAATATCAGTGTTCTTAAGCCATTGAGAAGAAACCAGATGTGAGTAATGAATTAAATTAATCCAGTGTCTAATCTTTCCCACCTATACAATATTTTAAATATTATATAGAATGTATCATAAATGTGTATTATGAGTGTTCAGAACCCATTTCTGACTATAAAAAAGTTATTAAACATTATTATTTTTGTCCCATGTGCTAAACTCTGAAATATTCTGCATTTCCTTGAAATAAAAAGCCTTCTGTGGTCAAATTAATGATGTGAGGAGGTTGTCAGTAGAAATAATTGTTGGATATTTTTGATCACTGGCTGCTTTTAACCTCCTGATCCTAAAGTGGAGTTGTTTGGATTTGAGATCTCAGTCCTCACCCTTAGAGTATCTCCAAAACCTTGGTGATTGTGGCTGTTCCTGAGCATCTCCCAGCCTGACCCAGCAATTCCTGCTTTATTCCAGAGCCCTGGATCTTGCAGTGAAGCACAGGACACACGTGGACACGGTCCTGGCTTACAGACACAAGTTCTTGGAGGATTTTGGGAAAAAAGAAACCAACCAAAGATTTTTACAATATGCAGAAGGTGTAAGTGTCCCTCAGGGTTGTTCCTGCTGCTTCAGCCTGAGCTCTGTGGCAAATTGGGGAGGGTGGGATGGGTTTGTACCTCTGTTTTCCTTCTGTGGTTCAAATGTGAACATAAATGTGAAATATTTTCAGTTGCTGGCCTGATGTGGGGCTGCTTGGCCAGGAAGAGCTGGGCATGGGTTTTATTTGATGGTGCACAGATCCACAATATATATATTTAATATATATATTTAATATAATATATAATAATATTAATATATAATAATATATAATGAATATCTTTTTATTAATTAACAATTAATATTATATTAATTAATATTAATATAATTAATGTATAATAATATTTTTTTATATTTAATATATAGATTTAATATCTGGCAAAGATTACACCAGTGAAGGCACAGTTGTTTTCTATGAACAGGGAGCTAAATCTCACCATGGTTCAATGAGTCTCTCTTAAACATCTCCCACATTTTTGTGGCATTTTATGGATAGAAATAATAACAAACTTTGAAGGTGTCTGGGTATTTATGAACTACAAACCCTTCTGATAAATACGATAAACAGTTCAATACACATTTATGGGAAACCCTCTGCATCATCACTAAATCCATTTATTAGTATTTAACAGATCCCAAAGGCTGAGGGCACATCCTAAAGCTCAGAAGCTGCATCTTGGATTCCACTGGAATATTTCCACACATTTCCCTCAGGAGAGGCACCCACATGAGCAATTCCCCTCAGGTCCTTCCTGCTTTTCCCCTCCTTATTCCTCAGCATTCTGAGGGTGAAATTCCCCCAAGAGATCTTTCCTTTGTGGGAAATCCTTTTATCCACTGCAGCTGATGGATCAGGGAACACCTGAGCTGGGAGTTCACATCCTTTAACTGGACACTGCCCATTTCACTTTGAATAAAGCTGGATTTCTAATGGAAGTCATTAACTCTTAGCACTTTTAAGGATTCTCATTTCCTAAATGAAAGTTTGCCCCCTAATGAACCATTCTGCAGTAATTAAGCTGGAAAATAGAGAAAAAGAAAGCACGTTCTTATCCTGCAGCACTTCCAGCTGCTGTGCAGGAAGTGTGTGTTCTATAAAACCCATGATAGAGCAAAAATCCTATTAATCCCCTGATGTTTCTGATGAACATTGTAGATAATCCTGATTTTCTTAAAATCCTTGAGAAAGCTGTAGATTCTGGAAGGATTCCTAAGGAATTCCACCTTGGCAGTGACAAGGTGTGAGCAGGATGATTGTTTCACCTTACTCAGTCTTGAAATTTGGGTGTCCCTCAGGAGATTTTTGGAGGAAAGTCCTTTTCCACATCCAGGTGCTGGAGGTCTTTGCTGGATCTGAGAGCAGGAGGGATCTACATAATGGGAATTTTAAGCTGTAATGAAATTCTTAATGCAACCTGTCAGACTCACAAAGCAAAATCAGAAGGAAATTGAAAAGAAAAGCAAGATTTTGTGCTGCTATTCTTTCTCAGGGTTAAAAAAGGGTCTCAGTTTCTCACAACCTGAAACTTCTTCAGGCTTAAATAAGGAGTTTTTTCCCCTCTTTTCTGCAGCCAGGCAAGATCTAAAAATGTGTTTATTTTACATATCAGGTTCTTAATATCTTACACATATCCCTGGGAATCCTGGACCCAGTAAATACCTCTGGAATTGAGGTATTATTATTATATTTTCACTTGAGAACGTGGGTATTTAATTTGACTTTCCCTCTTAGAGAATCTTCCCTGTTACTCCATGACATTACAGAGGAAAATTCCCTGTGCAGGCCTTGAAATTCTTCTCCCATCTCATTTTTGACAGTGTTAATTCTCCAGCAATAAACTGAACTGCACAATTTCATTTTTGGATGTGTTTTTATGGTCGTCAAATGCACCATGATCCATTTCTTTTCCTTGCCACGCATTTTTGGGAAGAGACAACTGTTGGATCCACATTTGTACTGTGATATTGTGCTGGATCTATTGACTGAGGTTTCACTGACACAAAACACAGACAGGAAATGCCCCTTCTCTGCAGCTGGAGAAATGCCAAAGCAAAACTAAAACATTTATTGGTGTAGAAGAGCAATTCCAAGCTGGAATCTGATTTCTGTTTGAGCAGATAACTGGTTTCATATCCTATCAGCTTCCTTGGAGGAGACATCACTCATAAATTATTGATACAGGGCTCAATTTTCAGTAACAGGACACTGATGTCATGGTATTGAATTAGAAGCAAGTTATTTTTGTGTTCTATTGCCAGACACATTGAGATGTGATGGGATTTATTAAAATATCTCAAGCTTGGTTTATTTTAAAGGTGGAAGCTCAGAACTCAGCTGTGCCTTCATCTCTTTCATGAGTTTGTGTACTCAAAACTTTATAATTGCATTTTCAAATTGAATAACTGACCCAACTGACTTGATGTTGAGCTCTGTGTATTTAATTTTTCTGTTCTTGCAGCTGGAAGTGGATTGGAATAAAATCAAAGCCAAAATAGAGATGGAAATTGCTAAAGAAAGAGAACGAGCAGCAGCCAATCCTGCAGTGAGGACCAGTGTAACTGTGCAGCAATAATTGACATTTTGGACACCTTTAAAGTGCTGCTTCAATATTTGGTACTGGCCTGTTCTGACAAATGTTAAAAAAACCACCACAGCAAACATTTTGTGGGCCACAGGAGTGAGAATTTCTGTGGATTCTAATTGTTGGGTGCCACACAGAATGAATTATTTACTTTCATTTTGAGCTGGGTTTATATTCTGGTGCCAGTGAGTGCTACATGTCTGAGAAAAAAAAAGGGAATTAACTGTCTCTTAGTGACTTTTAAATTTTCATTGCCATTAATATTCTTTCACCTGGGTTGTCTCTCATGAAATCCCAATTTAAGCACCAAGTTAAGCAGTTTGGTTCTTCCTGCAGCCTCAGGGACCTCTCCAGACTCATTTAAATTGCCCTAAAACAAATTTAGCAAACTGGAAGTGCTGAAAATGTTAAAAAAAAAAAGGAGCTTGAGCCTCTAAAGTACAAATATTTCCCTCACAGTTGTGGTTATATGTATTTCTGTTAGGATGTACCAGCAAGTTCTTTAAGAGATGATTTCAGCACCTCAGGTTTGTCACTGAGCAAAGCATTCAGCAGTAAAAGGATATTTTCCTGTTTAAAATACTTTGGGATGTGCTTTCAGGGTTGTTGGAAGTTACAAGCAGCATTTGTAGCATCTGACATGTAAAATTGACAATAATACTTAAAATAAGAGAACATTTCATGTATTTTTTCTGCCCAAAGCACTTGATTTGTAAATATTTTTTAAGTATTTGTGGTATTTCATCAGGATACTTTTTTCTTTGTTTCACACCCAAAACTGGCTGTGTTCCCTTCATGTTATAAATATATTCCCAGCTTATTCAGCATTGCCAAGGTATATTATGTATCTTTCAAATGTTACCATCAAAATGTTAAATATCTGTACATACAGCAAACTTGTAAATCGTTGTGTGACCTTTTCTTGCATAGTTCATCAATTTCTTAATAAAACCAAATAAATGTGGAGGTTTTTCATGTACCTGAGAGCTGCATGTGGTGATCTCCACTGACTGCTAAAAAAAGAATATTTGGGTTTTAC
This sequence comes from Falcunculus frontatus, assembly GCA_013398115.1. Taxonomy (NCBI): domain Eukaryota; kingdom Metazoa; phylum Chordata; class Aves; order Passeriformes; genus Falcunculus; species Falcunculus frontatus. The sequence continues at coordinate 128,710 of VZRV01009664.1, forward strand.
ATATTATATTATATTTATTACATTGTATTATATTTACAGAATATTGCATTATATTATATTTACAGAATATTACATTTGGACGTGATGGGAAAGGTGTTTAATTCCATTTTTTATCACCCACATCCAGTCCTGAGCATCCTGGTGTTAAATAGAAAACAAAGCAAAATATTCTGGAAAAGCACTTTTATTCCTTTTTTTCACCAGGTTCTAAATACAGTTATGACCCTGGGTATGAAATCTAAATTTCAGGATATTCTCAGGAGAAAATGTTCTTATATGGCTTTCCTGGGATTGTGGCAGGGGTTTTAGAGATAGTAATTCCAAGGAAAATGCCATCCATCCATGCCAAGGTAATTTTGAGCTGCTTTGTCTGGGATTCCAAAGTTCTGCATTAAATTTGCACCTTTTTTCAACTATTTGCAGTGTTAAGTAAAAATAAATAGCAGAAGGATACAGATGTTTCGGGTATATTTTGGTTACATTATTGCCCAGAACAAGAAATTATTTTAAAACCCTTTTTTAACAATAAATACCTCTTATTTAATTACTGACTGCTTCCTTTAAACCATCATAAACCAATGTAAGAAACAGAGATTAATTAACATGATTAATATTCAGTTGTTTAGGTGCTGTTGTGATGGATCAATAATCAAATATAACCCAAATTTTGACATTGCAGGGTGGGGAGTTCTGTTCATTCACTTCATTTAACTTTGACCACAATAAATCCTTTCTGATTATAAAAATGGAGGTTGAAAAATGCATCTTAAGTGAAAAATAAAGTCCTCAAGTGAGGTAAAAGTAAAAGGTCAGGTGGGTGTTTAAAAACCTACTGCATATTTGTAATAGTTCAGAGGAAGAATTTTAAAAATACTTTGTTTTCTGGTATTTAAGGCAATAAAACTTGGAGATCTGGATTTGTCTGTGGGATTTTACCCTTTGGGACTGGAACAGGAGGAAGGCTTGAATCATCTGACATGAAAATTTGATTTTACAGATTATGTGGAACCATTTCCTGCAGAAAAACTGTGGTGATTGTTGCCTTATTCACTTCAAAATAGTCAAAATTACAAATAAGCAATAATGGAAAGGCTTGAAGCTTTAATAAAATTAAATTCTGAGATTTTAATATATATTTATGTAAATATGAAGTTTGTATCACCTACAGATGGGGGAAGTTGGAGAGAAGCAATTTACTATTTTTTATATTATAGTATAATATAATATATATTCTTTTAATACTTGTTTTTACATTTTTTTTATTAAACATAGAAATTTTAAGACCTCCATTTCTTCATTTTCATGATAACAGAGATTATATTTTACTCTGCAGGGGATGGGGAAGAGCCAGGAAGAAAAAAGGTTTTTATGAATTGATCCCGTGTAAGAATCTCTACTTCCAAAGTTTATTTTTATTGATTCCGTTCAGTCAGGGTTTGCCCTGTGCTATAAAATTTCCAATATTGGAATTTAACCTGCTCATTTTAGTTCTGGTGCCTTTGCCCTGCTGTAAAGTTTGGGAAAATAGGATGGTCTGGTACCTTCAGGGAAAGAGAGGGATGAGTTCTGTCTGCACAGAGCTTGGTTGTACAAAAAATGAAATATTTAATTACTTCTGTGTTTTTCCTGAAGGGTCTGCAAGAATTTTTTTTTACTTTATATAAAGAAATAACTGTGGTAATTGCAGCCCTGCAGTTGGAAATGCTCTAATCTCTATTTTAAATAAACCTGCAGGTTTTCTTTGCCATTAGAGCCACCTTCAAAAGGACAGGGACAGGGCTCGTGGCTGCAGCTCCTGCACTGACCAGATCCTCAGTTCCACGTGCTAAAGCCAAGCTAGGAAAGGAAAAAAAAAGGTATTTTATGAAAGCTTTGGGCACAGACCAGTTCCATGGTCAGGAGAGTTGGGCTGAGCTCGTGGTGATGCTGTAGGAAGAATTTCGGATGAGTGAGGCTCTCGCAGCTCGTTCAGGTGTGGTGGCACTGAGGGTGGAGGTGGCTTCTGCCTTTCCTTGGGGTTTGGTGTCTGCCTTGTTCACAGAAGGTTTCCCAGGAGCTGTGACATTTATTTCCCTTAGAGCAGGAGGGGTCCCAGGTCCCCTCAGTGACAGAAGAGCCAGGGTAGCAGGAGGTGTTGATATTTTAGTAGGATTTGGAGGGGTTCCCTCCTTGCCCTGCTGCCCAGGCCAGGCTCCAGGCACCCGCTGCGGAGTGCCAGGGGGCACAGCCTGCTCTGGCTGTCCCAAAACCTCACCCTGGCACCCGTGGGTATGGGAAGGGTGAGGATCACCCAGTTATGTCCACAAAGCACAGTCCCACAGCGGAGCAATCCCAAAATTCCTGGGGAACACGAGCCCAGCTGAGGGCAGCTGGGAATGCACCAAACTGCAGCCAGCTCTTCCCATCGCTCCATGTCCTCCCACTGGAGGCGATGTCCCCAAGTCACCTTCCTCACCGAAGTCCTTTCAGAACTGTGCCGTGAGGCTCCCTGGTGTCCCTCAGGCCGTCCCAGTGGGTCCCTTCTTCCCAGGCAGCGTGTCCCATCCCTGCACGGTCCCCAGGAGTTCCGCAGGTCCCTTTGCAGAGCCGGCTGTCAGCAGTCACCCTGCGGTGTGGAGCCTTCCCGCGGATCCCCATTGTCCCACCAGGGAACGCTGCTCCTTCCTGGTGCCGCATCCCTCCTGGGACACCCGGGGCTGTCCGCTGTCTCTCCCGGGGGTCCGGAGGAGGACGAGGAGGATGACCCCATCCCGCAGGTCCCGCCGTGCCCATCAGCGCGGTGCCCGCGGTGCGCAGCGGGGCTGCCCGGGGGGACTCACCCCTGGATCCCCGCGGCCGCGCCCCGTTCCGCGGGCGGGCAGCGCTGCGCCTCCTCGTAGCTGGGTAGGTGCTTCACCTCCTCGTAGCTGGGCAGGTGCGGCAGCTCCATGCCCAGCCCGGGGCCCGGCGGGGTGCCGGTGCCCCCGGTGCNCTCCCGGCCGCACGGCCCCGGCCCCCGGCCGCCCGCCATCCCCGCTGCGCACCTTGCCGCCGGCAGCGCCGCGCTTTATCCGCGCCCGGCCGCCTTGGTCCGCATCAAATATTGATGGGGCCATTTGGCACCGCTTCACAGCCTAATGGGGCCGGGGCACGCGGCCAGGTGCGGCCTCAGCCGGCGGGGTCACGGCTGAACCTGCCCCAAAATCAGCGCTGAGCCCCGGGTGGGGCGGGGACCCTGACAGGGATAATCTGGGAGTGAAGGCACGGGGGGCAGCGGTACCCGGGAGCGGGGAGGAATCCGGGGATGCAGGGACGAGCAGGAGCCAAGGATGTGAGTGAACCTGAGGGGGCAGGGATGAGCAGGAGCCAAGGATGAGAGAGTGAACCTGAGGGTGCAGGGACGAGCAGGAGCCAAGGATGAGAGAGTGAAGCTGAAGGTGCAGGGATGAGCAGGAGCCAAGGATGTGAGAGTGAAGCTGAAGGTGCAGGGATGAGCAGGAGCCAAGGATGCGAGAGTGAACCGGAGGGTGCAGGGACGAGAAGGGG
>VZRV01009664.1:132352-143712 GCA_013398115.1 Falcunculus frontatus
GGTGCAGGGATGAGCAGGAGCCAAGGACACAGGGATGTGTGGTACTTAAAAATGCAGGGATGAGCAGGACTCAGGGACATGAGGATAAATGATACCTGAGCCCTGAGCCACTCATGGGAAGAGAAGCACAAGGTGCAGAGCCCACCGCTGATTTTGCAGCTTAGAAAGGCCAGCAGCAGTGTCAGAGCAGGCAGTGACAGGCAGGGGCCCTGGTGCCTGTGCAGGTTGGTTTTTATTCCTGCCATTAAGGTTTCACAGGTCCCTGTGTCACCCAGCAGTGACAATCCTGGTGTCCCAATCCACCCCCATGACCACAGCCCCTCATCTGTGTGGTTTGCTGATTATCTTCAGCTTAATTGCAAAACTCCACCAAAAGGGAGAGGAGAGGGAGCTCTCACCCAGTCATGGAAAAACTGACTAACATAAAGCATGGCAAAAGCTGACCAGACCTTTTCTGCTTGGTTTCCTTTTAGGTGACCCTGCCAGATCTGATAGGCAGCTGCTGACCTACCTACATGACCATCACGTGGGGGAAATTTGTTTCCTTTGTCCTGTTTACTCGCCTGGTGATGATTTCACTGCTGATAGCTGCAAGCCATCCCCCTGCTGTCAGCCCCAGTTTTGGGTAATTGTATTTATTACGCATTTTGGAGCACTCAGGAAGAAAAATGAAGGGGAAAATTCTCAGCTGTGATACAGAGTTTGAGGAAGAAGGGGTTGGTGGTGCTGGGCTTCTGGCAAACAAGGAGAAACTGCAGTTTCTTTCTGCATTTCAGGGGTTTGTTCTGCATCTGTTTCCTGGCTTTTGGGACATTTCTCCCTGCAGAAGGGGGCTGGGGCAGGGGAAGGAGGGCAGGAGGGTGCCAGCTGTGGGTGCAGCCCCAGCTGCTTTAGGACTGAGCCTCTGCAGCAGCCACCTCACACAGGGGGTGCCTCTGGGGACTCTTTGCTTTGGGGACTCATCCCTGCCCATGGCCAGCAGGATTTGGGATGCTCTGCACCAGCTCCAGCAGCAGCTCCAGGGGACACATTCCCTCCAGACCTGATGATAACTGATGTGGTGTTTTGAAGGCCAATTGTGAGTAAACAGCAGGCGCCTGGCAAAACCTGCCTGGCTGTTAACAGAGCTCAGCCTTTTAACAGCATTTCTGATCAGCTGAGACTCCCTCAGAGCTCCATGAAATATTAAAGCCTGTTGATAGCTCGTTAAAGCCAACGTTTTGGCTGGCCCTGTGTGCCGTGAGCTGGGCTTTGGTGCTCAGTCTGCAGCAGTGGCTCAGGAGCAGCTCCGTGTCCCATCGGACAAGGAAAACCGTGGCTGGAGGGAGCAGGGCACAAGAAGGAGTAAGAATTCCAATCCTGGCATGCAGCTCTGCTCACTCCAGCAGCCCCAGCTCCAGCAGCCCCATGCCTGGCTTGGGAAACTGCAGGAATAGAGGCTCATGAGGAGTCAAGGCCAGGGGATTCATCCTGGGGTGGCTGTGGAAGTAGAGGCTGCATCCTCCCTGGGTTTGGGGGATTCAGGGTGGTGCAGCTGCCACATTTTGGAAATCTGTGGAGAGTGGGAGTGTGGTGGTAGGCAGGGATCTTTGATTCCATCAGGATTCCACGGGCAGGGACACCTTCCACTAGAGCAGGTTGCTCCCAGCTCCATCCAACCTGGAATTTCCCTGTCCCCTAAGTACAACAGAGCACTGGGGCAGGACCAGGAGTTGTGAGCAGCAATAAACTCATCATTAGTGACCACATCCTGCCTCCTCCATCCCAAAATCTGCAGGAAACCCACTTTGAGACTCCCTGGAGTCAGGTAAAATCCGGAGCCGCCGCGCCGTTTCTGGGAAGGAGCTTTCAAGTTGATTTTCTCCAGTTTTGCAGGGGATGGACAATTATTGATCCTGCAAATGACCCCTGCAGAAACCCATCGATCCTTTTTGGAGCAGCAGATCATTAAGGCTTGACTTCCACATCTTCCAGGTAGTGCCAAAGTGCTGACATGGCAAAATAACCATTTGATGGTGTCATGTCCCCAGGACCATCAGCATTTGGGGAGCTCCAAACTCTTCCCCACAGGAACCTGCTCCAGAAAATGCTCTTTGCACAGTGGTACTTCACATCTGAACTTCCTTTGATGTGTTTTTTCCCTCAAATACGGGAAAACTACTTAGGAAAAGACATCCTGATGACCTGAGGTTTGTCTTTTGGGAGGACTCTGAAAGCCTCACGTGTTTGGTAGCTGGAAAAATCCCATGGATTGATGGAGGGAAGCACAGCTTTGGATGGTGATAGGAACAAGCTCAGCACTCTCAGCTTCAGTGATATTTTATTATCTGATAGACACAAACCTTGTGATAATTGAGGCTTTTAGAGGAATTATGGAGCAAATCGCTGCTGCACTGGAGGTTGGACAGAAAATCTGTGGCTGCCACATCCCTGGAAGTGTCCAAGGCCAGGTTGGAGCAACCTGGGATAGTGGGAGGTGTCCCTGCCCATGGCAGGGGAGGAATTGGATAGGATTTAAGGTCCCTTCCCACCCAAAGCGTTCCAGGATTCCATGAAAATCAAACACAGTCCAGTGGGAACCTCCTCCAAGGCCAAAATCATCCTTAAATAGTTCTTAATAGAACAAAATAATTCTTAACATTCCAGTAAAAACTTGCAGAGCAGCTCCTAAGGAAGCCCATCCATCAGCAGGGAGCTCAGAGCAGGGCTCAGGGAAAGCTCTGAGCTGCTGCAATCAAACCCCAAAGCTGAGCTCCAGTGCCTGGCCTTTCTCAAGCACATCTGTGACTGCAATAGGGCTCCAAACCCGAGGAGATGACTCTGCAGATGTAAAAAAACTCAAGCAGCCATTACCTCACAGCTCAGAAATCCCCACTGCCAGCAAATATTTGCTGTTGGGCTGTTTAAAAACCAGGGAAAGTGAGAGAGAGAGAGAGAGGCTGAAACCCTCCTGGACAACTCTGACTCCTTCCCAGGCTGTTAACACATTTGGGTGTCCTCCAGAAATGAAATGTGTTTTCTGTAATAATCAAATCAAATGAATAAATAAAATTTATTCATTACTATCTCTTAGATATTTATTTCTATATTTTATGCATAAAATATTTATTTAACACAGTTTTCTTTTCTCCAATAAATAAAAGGTGGGAATAATAATAATAATAATATAATATTACAGTAATAATATTGATACCAGTGGGTTGTCAGGCTTCCAGCTCACATGTGACACTGGAAATATTCTTCTTTATTCCTTCTGCTAAACAGGAGCATTAGAAACACTGGGTTAGACTGGTTTTCCCTTTGCAATAATTCCTCATAATTAGGATTTTAATCCCTTGACTCCATGGAAATGTTCATGCAATAACTTTGGCTGAGGCTTTTGGTGTTACAAATTATGAGCATCTCTTCCTATAAGGGGTGATTTGCTGTATTTCCTTTGAATCAAGTGATCTAAACTCCTAGAAATGATTCCAGGATTAAGCCTTGATCCCACACCATCCATACAGAATCCCTCTGGGATCCAGGGAGGAACTGAGTGGCCACAGAGGGCTGGGTGGGAGCAGCTGGACACAGAAACACTGGAATATCCTAAAAGCACTAAAGGACAATTCGTCACAGTTGGAAGGATCCCCGTGTCGGTCTGGAATAACCAAAACCTTTTTCTTTTTGAATTTTTTTTGTGTTTTCCAGGGAGCAACATTGTTCCTCGTTAGTCACGCTGGTTCTCCGGAGGCTGCCACGATCCAGGCGTGGATTTCTGCCGTGATTTCATCCCGCTGTTATTCACAGCTCGGCCCAAAACTCAACCTCTTCCTATTATTTGTGGTTAAATATAGCAGCGGATTCTTTCCCATCCCTGCTGCCACCCACACGAATCGCATGAGTCAGGAGCAGCAATTCCCAGCGGGATGAGCCCGCCCCGGCTGCCCTGGAGCATCCCGAGCTCAGGCGGAGCAGCGGGAGGTGAAAGGATCGGTGTGACACAGCCAGGGCTGCTCATCCCGGGATGCTCTGCCAGCTCCAGCATTCCCGGCGGGATCATCCTGGCTGCATCCCAGCTGCTTCCCTGCCACTCCACCAGGAATTCCAGGTGATCCCAGTTTTTGTGGAGGTGTAATTCCAGGTGATCCCAGTTTTTGTGCATCCCAGCTGCTTCCCTGCCAATCCACCAGGAATTCCAGGTGATCCCAGTTTTTGTGGAGGTGCAATTCCAGGTGATCCCAGTTTTTGTGCATCCCAGCTGCTTTCCATTCCACCAGGAATTCCAGGTAATCCCAGTTTTCCTGGAGGTCATCCTGGCTGCATCCCAGCTGCTTCCCTGCCATTCCACCAGGAATTCCAGGTGATCCCAGTTTTTGTGGAGGTGCAATTCCGGGTGATCCCAGTTTTTGTGGAGGTGCAATTCCAGGTGATCCCAGTTTTTGTGCATCCCAGCTGCTTTCCATTCCACCAGGAATTCCAGGTGATCCCAGTTTTCCTGGAGGTCACCCTGGCTGCATCCCAGCTGTTTCCCTGCAGTCCCACCAGGAATTCCAGGTGATCCCAGTTTTTGTGGAGGTGTAATTCCGGGTGATCCCAGTTTTTGTGGAGGTGCAATTCCAGGTGATCCCAGTTTTTGTGGAGGTGCAGTTCCAGATGATCCCAGTTTTTGTGGAGGTGCAGTTCCAGATGATCCCAGTTTTTGTGCATCCCAGCTGCTTTCCATTCCACCAGGAATTTTAGGTGATCCCAGTTTTTCCTGGAGGTCATCCTGGCTGCATCCCAGCTGCTTCCCTGCCACTCCACCAGGAATTCCAGGTGATCCCAGTTTTTGTGCCTCCCAGCTGCTTTCCATTCCACCAGGAATTTTAGGTGATCCCAGTTTTTCCTGGAGGTCATCCTGGCTGCATCCCAGCTGCTTCCCTGCTGTCCCACCAGGAATTCCAGGTGATCCCAGTTTTTGTGGGGTTCATAAGAGTGGGGCAATGCCCCAGGGCAGGGAGTGAGCACCAGGCCCTTTCCCATTCCCCTCTTGCTCTCCCTTTCCTTCTGAAGTGGTTTTATTTTTACCAAACTAAAGAATTCCCACCCCAGTTTGTCCACAGGAGCCTGGATTCCCTGTGCAATGGGCTGCAGCCAGAGGGTTTTCCTGGGGGAAATTCCACTACCCCCGAACTGAGGCTGCTCAGGGCATTGCCCAGGTAGGAGGCTGTTAAAAAATGGGAAAAAAGGGAGAAAATAAAAAGATAAAAGGGACAAAACCCTTCCAGCTGTTTTTCCAGGAGTGAGGCAGGCACAGGGCCGTGTGTTCCACAGGGAAGCATCCTCAGGAAAAGATGGAGATGCAAGGAGGGATGATGAGGATGCTGAGGGGGCAGGAGAGGTTTGACCTTGCTATTTTTGCTCTTCTTAAATAACCGTGTCTGCCTCGGGGGCGGCGTGGAAAACAGGGAAAAGCTCTGGAATGGCCCCCCTGGATCCACTCCTCAGACCTCAGGGGTCCTGCTGCCTCCATCCCACTGGTGTGTCCCTTCTGGGCATCCCACAAACCAGTGGGATGCTGGGAGAAGGGCAAATATTCCCTGCTGGAAAAGGAGGTGGGTGGCTCCTGTCGAGCCCAAAGAGAAGATTTGCTGTGTCCAGCCCCCAGCTCCCTGCTCAGGCTGGGTTTGTTGCTTCACTCAGTGACATTTAAATCCTGAAAATCGGGCTGGAAAGCAGGGAAATGCTTGCTGTTGAAATTCTGTGCACTGAGGGGGGGCTCTGGGTGTCCCCCAGCCTGGGGGTTCAGGGGATGCTGAGCTCAGGCACAGGGGGAGAAAGGGCTGCAGAGCTGGGCTGGGGGTGGGTGATGGCCTCAGACCCCCCTGTTCCACCCAAATCAACCAAAACACCAAAAAACACCAAATCATAAATAATCTGCAGTGACTCTGAGCCCAGGGCTGTGGGGACTCCAGGAAGAGACAGCAGAGCATCCTCCTCTTTCCCTGTGCCCCTCACTGAGTTGCAGCAAAATATTTGGTGGCTCCTGCAATTCCTGTCACCTTTTGGGGCTCCAGGATGACACAGAGTGGAGCAGAATGGGGTAAAACCAGTGAATATCCAGCAAAAATACGTGCCATAATCACCAGCCCAGGCTGTTGCCCCATGTCTGTACAGCAGGAGCCCCAATGACACAATTTGGGCTCTTTCAGCCCAAAAGGGAGGTTGGATGTCTGTGATTATTTCTCTGAGTGACAACACAACATCCCCAGTGCTGATCTGTGGGGGATGCTCCCAGTTCCAGTGCCAGACAAAAGCCTGGCTGCAGAGGAGCTGGGGGAAATCAAAGCCAGCTCAAGTTTATTGCACACAGGCCTGGACACAATTATGGGATCAGGAATGCTGCAGGATGTGGATGGAGGCGTTGGGATGCATCCCCTGAGCATCAGGGTTGTGTTTTTGCAGCTAAAATCCAGGGATATTTGTTGTGGCTGGGATGTAGCCACTCCCCTGGGGGTCTCTGGATGTCATTTTGAGGAGAAATCTGATTTTCTGACCATCACTTTTGCAAGCCACATGGTAGGATAAATATATATAGTAAAATCTATATTTAGAATTACATATATAAATTATATAGAGTAAAACCCATATTTTACTGAGCAGGCTAACGAATATCTGAGGCTACAACTCCATTTCTCCTTTCATTTTCACTTTCCCCTTGTGCCCTTGGCCTGCCTTTCCTCCTTGTTTCCGCTGCCACTGGATTCAGCCAAAGGTTTTGTGTCTCCTTTCCACCCCATCCAGGTTTTCTTCCTCTCCTTTCCCTCTCAGAGTCCTCCTCTCCTCCCTTACTCCTCTCCTACTTCCAGGAGCAGCCAGGCCCTGCCTTTTATTTAAGAAAAAAAACCAACCCCCACCACCAAAAATAGCAAAAAAAATTTCACAGCTTCTCTGGGCAACCTCTGCCACGGCTTCCTCATCCTCACAGGGAGGAATTCCTTCCCAATATCCCATCCAACCCTGCTTTTTGGCAGTTCAAATCTTCTGTAAAGGGAAAATTAAGAGTTGGGAATTGAATAAAACCTGCATCTGCAACAGGCACTTCTTTCTGCATTGTCCCATCCCGTGCTGAGAAGGGCCTGAGGGATGAAAAAGGAGATCAGAGAGGTTCCCTGAGCCCACCGGGACTTTTGGGTGGGATTACAGAGCCCCACATTCCCAATTTCCAGGCACCAACTCCTCCATAGTCACACAGCCTATCAATCGACTTTTTTTTAGGTTTTCATTCTCTGATTCTATTATTTTTTATTCTTACAATATTACTCCATTATTTGATATTATCGTTTATTATTTTGGGTTTTGACGACGGCATAATATTATGACGAATAATATTATCTATTATTCCATCTGAGGAGCCGAGAGGAGCTCGGAGGAATCCCGGGAGAGGAGCACGGAGCTGGGGAGCTGTTGCCATCTGCAGGCGGCTCTGGAATTGATCCCTGTGGATACTGGTGAGGATCGCCGGATACTGGTGTGACTGGGAAATACTGGTGGAGGGATTTAGGATCCAGGAGCACACAGGGAAGCATCCCTGCTGTTTAACCCCGTTATCCCAAATCCAGCAGCATCCTGGTTTTCCCAGCAGTGGCCACAGGCCCAGGGCAGTGCCCATCCCCTGTGCTGGCACTGCTGAGGCTCCTCCAGCCCTGGGGCAGGTTTGGGCCCCTCACAAGGACATGGAAGGGCTGGAGCGTGTCCAGGGAAGGGAATGGGGTTGGGAAAGGGGCTGGAGCAGCTGAGGGAGCTGGGAAAGGGGCTGAGGCTGGAGAAAAGGAGGCTCAGGGGGGACCTTGTGGCTCTGCACAACTCCCTGACAGGAGGGGGCAGCCGGGGGGGTCGGGCTCTGCTCCCAGGGAACAGGGACAGGAGGAGAGGGAACGGCTTCAAATTGCACCAGAGGAAGTTTAGGTTGGATATTGAAATATTCCTTCCTGGAAAGGGCTGTCCAGCCCTGGCACAGCTGCCCAGGGGAGTGTTGGAGTCCCCATCCCTGGAGGGATTTAAAGCCCTGTGGATGTGGCACTTGGGGACATGGGGCAGTGGTGGCCTTGGCAGTGCTGGACTGGGTGGTCTTAAAAGGCCTTGCCAAGCTAAAACAAGCAGTGATTTTACAATATTGTGATTAAATGACTTCGTGATTCCATGATCAGGCAAAACAGGAGCGTTAATTCCATCCTTTAGCTGATTGCAAAGGGCTCCCAAGGGAAGTCTGGGCTTCAGTTGTCACTGAAATGAGAAATCTCCATTTCCTGACAAAAGGGTTTCAGTGCACAGGGCAGCTCCCTGTGCTGAGTGAACAATTCCCTCCCTCATTCCGAGCTTGGCACGGAGAGCCCTCGGCGATTCCTGCAGGACTCTGTCAATAGCTGCTCTTTCAGTGCATCCACACAGCTCCTCTTGCCCTGCTCACATTCCCTGATCCCATCCCCGGCTGGACACGCCCCTGTTGTGCCGGGATGCTGCGGGGGCAGCTGCACCCAGCGACTACAACCAGCCACTCACCGAGCTTCCCTTAAAAAATGGGAATCCATGGAAGAGCTGAACCATCCATCCGAGCACTGCAAACCCTTCTCGCCCTCGTGGCTTGGGCAGAGAAATAGCTGGGAGCACAAATTGGGAGATTCTGGGGTGTTTACATCAGTTTTCTTGGTGTCTCTTTCTTGGTTTCTGTTCAGTGATCTGGTAAATGCATTAATTGCTCTAATAGTACCCAAAAAGTGGATGGATTGACTGCTGTGAGTAGTAATAATAATAATAGTAATAGTAATAATAGTAGTAGTAATAATGATAATAATAGAAGAAAGTGAAGAAGATTAAAAGAAGGAAGACAAGGAGCAGGAGGAGAAGAAAAGGGAGAAGGAAAAGATGAAAGAGGAAAAGAAGATTAAAGGAAGAAGAAGGAAGAGGAAGATGAAGAAGGAGGAAAAGAAGATTAAAGGAAGAAGAAGGAAGAGGAAGATGAAGAAGGAGGAAAAGAAGAAAAAGAAGGAGGAGGAGAAGAAGAGGAAGGAGAAGGAGGAAGAAGGAGAAGAAGCAGGAAAAGAAAAAGGAGGAGGAGGAGAAGTGTCGTTATCAACCTCTGTGCTGAAAAACCTTCTGAAAACCCAGATCAAATCTCCAGGCAAGGAAGAAGAGAAGTCTCTTCTCACCTCCTTAGACACCCCTGCTACCCTCCATATATTGGATTCAGGCTCTGAGTTTCTATGATTTATCCCCATTTTTAAAACTGGGATGGGTGTGGTGCTCAGGGGATGGACCTGCAAAAGCAGAGGGGCTGTAGGAGGCTGAAACTGCTCCGGGTGCCTCCAGAGCCTGATTTTTAGGTGGCAAATATCTGGCAACCTGAGGCATTTCAGCCTCTGCATCCCAACCCCTCCCCAGGGCTGGGAGCTCCCCCAGAGGAGCAGCAGGAATTCCCTCGGAGCTGCCTGCAAGGATCTGTCCCAGGGTGCCACCAGCAGCTCCAGGTTCCCTTTCACAGAAAGGCCTGGTTTGTAAAGTGCCATCAAAGCTGGGACTTAAATCTGTCCCTGGCCTTGAAAAAAAAGCTGATTTATTCTTTGAGAAGCTGAGTCCAACCTCCCTTCAGCACCTCGTGACTCCAGTTAAACTGGGGAAGGGTTGTTGATGTCAAACTGGGCCAGTTTTTGCCGGGGGTGAATCAGACCCTCAGAGGAGAATTCTAAATTGGAGCGGTTTGGGCTGAGCTGCTGCAGCTCCACAAACAACAGGAGCTGGGCTGGGGCTGTCCCAGGGGAGTTCGTGGATCCTCGGTGCTGTGACAGTTCACGGGATAATTATTGCATCACCCTCGGCGTGGGGACGTCTGGAAAAGCTGGAAAATGATGGCTCAGCCACGCTGAGGAAGCTCTGAGCTGCATCCAAGGGATGGAGCTGGGAGAGGCAAACCCCCCCCAATCCCCTGTGCATCACCTCCACCTTCCCCTTCTCCTTTCTCTCCTTCTTTGCTTTCCTTTCCTTATTTACTCTCCATTGTGGGTAGTTATTATTTGCACTTTCAACTGTCGCTGTGCCATGAACTTTTCCCACTTCCTTCAGTTTGTTCCAGGCTGTGTTTGCCGGTGCCTGGACGACGCCAGGATGTTGTTTACAGGGGATTTCCTTCCCCAGCACTTCCATCTCTGCCCAAACCGACCCTTCAGGTCACTTTTCCAGAGTCTTCCATTAAAAGTTGATTCATTAGGTCGGGTTTCCATCAGTTTTACACACTCCCTTTGCAGCCCAGCCACGACAACACGTTCCTGTGAGCTCTGCACGTGGATTTTCCTGGGAATAGGGATTTTCCAGAACTCTTTGGTGGCCTGGGGCCCCAGGGGGCTGCAGCTGGGGGCAAGGGGCAGCTTCCAATCCAGAATATTTCCAGGAGCTGGGAGCTGAGTGCTTGAAAGGCACCTGGAGCAGCATTCTGAGCCTGTGTTTGCTCAAGTCCTTACGTTTGTTTATAGAGCTTATTTCTTTTTCTGCCCTGGGCTGACACACAAAAAGGGTCACCCCAGAGCCCACCTGCACCCCAGAGCTGCCCTGGGGTCTGCACTGGGGGAGGAGGGTGATGCTCAGATATGGACTGGGGCTGGATCAGCTCTTGGAATAAGAGAAATACCCTGAAACCGATTATCTGACCCCGTGTCTCTTTCCAAAGGGCTTCTCTAGGCACAAACAGAGGTGACTTTGAATGTTTCCAGCCTGGAGGGGTCGGGAAGGGGTGTGAGGAGGTTTTCCCTGTCTGGAGCTCTGCTGGAGCTCTGGAATTCCCCTCACCCAGGGGCGCTGAGCTGCCCTGGAGGGATGGGGGAGGTGGGTGCCCCCCACTGCTGGGGCTCCACGATTTATTGGGGTGCTGAGATGCTCCTGGAGCCCTTCACTACCAAAATGTTTCTGGTTGAGAGGCTTTTATTCCCTTTCCGTTAAAAAAAAAAAAAAAAAAGATAGAAATGACTGAATGTGCTGCAGGTTTGGGCTGGTTTTTTCTTTCTTTTATTTTAACTTTTTCTTTTTTTTTTTTTCCCCTAAGCAGCTCTGCCAGCAGGAGGCAGATCCTGACGTGTCCAAGGCCAGGTTGGACAGGGCTTGGAGCAACCTGATCCATGGAAATTGTCCCAGCCGGTGGCGGGGGGGGGTGAGTGAAACGAGATGAGCTTTAAGGTCCTTTCCCACTCAAACCATTCCGGGATTTTAGAATGATCTAATACGTGTATATAACACTAATATATACAGTGCGAATATATATGTATTTTATATATTTATGTGTGTGTGTGTGTGTGTGTATATATGTGTGTGTGTATATATATACGTATGTATATATATGTGTGTGTGTGTAT